>JAUPMG010251233.1:0-21953 GCA_031762675.1 Pachysandra terminalis
GGAAGGTAGATAAAGCCATTGAAACATTCAACGAGATGGTTCTTGCTGGATATGCACCTGATAAAGAATTGGTTGAAGTTTATCTTAATTGTTTGTGTGAAGTAGGTAAATTTTTAGATGCTAGAAGATGTAGAGAATCTCTTTGTAAAATTGGCTTCACAAATACACTTAGTTATTCTTTTCTTATTAGGGCTCTTTGCCGAGCTGGGATGATAGAAGAGGCTATAAAATTAGTAGATGGGATGGGGGCAGCACGATCTATACTAGATCATTATACTTATGGTAGCCTTGTCCATGGACTACTGAGAAGGGGACGGCTTGATGAGGTCTTAATTAAGGTGGATACTATGAAACGTATAGGTATTTATCCTACGGTCCATGTATATACGTCCTTAATGGTCCATTTTTTTAAGGAGAAACAGACTGGAAAAGCTTTGGACATTTTCAAGAAAATGTGGGAGGAGGGTTGTGAGCCAACTATTGTAACCTATTGTGCATTGATTCATGGGTACATGAACATGGGGATGATTCTTGATGCTTGGAATGTTTTCCGCCGTATAAAACTGAAGGGACCACTTCCTGATTTTAAGACTTACTCGATGTTCATAGCTTGTCTCTGTAAGATTGGTAGATCTGAAGAAGCTCTTCAACTTATATATGAAATGTTGGAGAGTGGAATTTTTCCTAGTACTATTAATTTCAGGACTGTTTATTATGGGCTAAATAGAGAAGGTAAGCAAAATTTAGCTCGTACTGTATTACAAACAAAGTGGGCTCTGAAGAGTAAACGGAAGTTTTTAACATGATTTTTTCTTCACTTATTTTGGTGTATATGGGATTACGTAGACAATCTGATACCGCCCACTATATGGTGAACAGAGGTTGCTTCTTGCTTTTATTATACTATAGAGGACATGCTTGTTAAACCCATTTTTGTCAGAGATTTTCTAGGTGAACTATTTAAATTTTGAAGCTTCGCAGCTGATGTTCACATGAGTTGGCATAAGAAACTAATTATGAATGGATTGTGTCAAAACCTTAACAACCTCTCTCTCTCTCTCTCTCTCTCTCTATATATATATATATACACACACACACATATGTACTCCCGTTTTCATCAACCTTTTCACCTCCTCCCATGACAGAATGTCATTGTTCAGGTAAAACAACAATTGCGGTGATGGCTACACTAGAGATCATGTATTTTATCTTCTCCAAAAAATAGACAGTTAACATTTCAAATCCAAAACATAGATATTATTTATTTTATTTCTGTTTGTACTCGTATCATCATTTCTAGCATGGACATGAGTTCATTGTGAGGTGATAAGTTTTTAATGTATTTTTTAAAAAATATATTCTTTTAATACCCAATCACCGCTGCCCTGCAGAAATTAGACCAAAAAATACACAAAAGTCTACCACTGTGATTTATTGCAATGTTCTGCAATTTAATTTTTTCCAGTAGAGGATCTTCCCATCTTCCTTTTTACTGGTATCCATACAGAATTTTAAGAGTTAAATATGGATTTGAACTTCTGTTATATGAAATTATATTGCATTGGGATGTCCTTTGTGCTAAGTGAATCAGGTGTACTTTAATGAGAATTTGTGCATGAAATTAGTGTTGCATGAGTAATCAAGTTTGTTATTACTTTTTTTTTTTTTTCTTCTTTTTTTCTCTCCTCTCTCTATTCCTAAAATTTATTATGGGCATGGTTATTATCTTAAATTACTAGTAATGAAGATTCTGTAACTACCTTTTGTGGTCATTGTCGATCCTACTGTCAATATGTTCCCAACCCATTTGGTGCATCTCAGTTTTAGAACTGTAAAACGTAAAGAGCTAGAATCACTTGGAGGAAACAGGTATACAATGATTGTCGACAGTGCAGTTTAGAGATCAGATAATGACTAATTGTCTAACCATGTTGCATCTGTGCAATCAACTTACTGAGCTGTGGGTTTTCTTATGCCGTCGCTATATTATTTTGAGGCTGTAAATATTCTTGGTAAGAGTGAATTTAGGCCTTTTTTCATGCAAAGACAAATGAAGTCACATTTGCTTTATAAAATGTAGTTTGAAATGCACTTTTCTTTTATTAACTGGTGGATCTAAATTTTTTCCTCCCTATTTCAAGCTCCTTATATTGAACTCCATGACATTGAATGGAGCTATAGAGGTACTATCTATTTTTCTCCATCTTTAGTTGTCGTTATTGTGTTGTTTTTCTTTTCTTTCTAGTTCTTATTTTTTTTAAGCGAAGCATGCTTACTTATACGTGAATGAGAATGTGCTAAAACTCATACTTTCTTTCAATAATATTTCGTTGAATTTGCTATGACACTCGAAGTCTGTTCTTAGTGATCCTATGAGAATTTTCATAGCATATCATTTTGTTGCCTGTCTTGTGGATTCGATGAATGTGTGTAAATTAATGGTGTTTCTGTTTTTGGTTCAGTGAAACTGGTCTTTCATGCTGTCACTTTCACTCTCCAAAGTTGAATTGTTGCTCCCCTGAAGATGTTTTGCCTACTACTCACATACAAATTGTTAAGATTAGGTTTGAGAGAAAGAGAAAGAAATAAGAACAAATATCATTTATCTTGGTTTAGAAATTCAAATTTTTATACTTGAGATTGATATTTTGTTAAAAATACAGGATATGTATTTGTTGGTTCATTGTACTTTTGAACTTTGGATCAATACATACCGTGGTTGGACATTTGTAAGCTCTTGTGTATTCTTAATCTGCCAGTTCATTCCTCATGTCTATGTAGTAGTTGATACCCAAAAAACTGCAATTGTTCAGTTTGTCTATCCTCTTTTTATTTATTTATAATTGAGCACATTGGTTATTGGTTGATTTATTGACAAATTTCACTACTGGATTTATAGATATTGTTGCTTAATATTCAAATGTCCAACATATAGCTGAACTCTGAACATGTACAGCTATGTTTGACTTTGACCATGAAGAACTCCTGGTGTATCATGTATGTACCACCTTCTATACCCTTTTCCCTTTGCTCTGAGGTGTCTTATATGGCTTCTCCCTTAGTTGCATACTGGCAAAAGGTTTCTTCACTTGTGTATGTCTGTCAGTTCATACCTCATCTTTATGTAGTAGCTGAGGCCCAAAAATTGCAATTGTTCAATTTATTTTCCCTTTTAATGATTGATAAGCAAGAGAATTGGTTAGCAGTCGATTTATTGACAAATTCCACTACTTCATTTATAGATATTGTTGGCTACTATTTACTATTCAAATATCTAATTTCTAGGATATCTTTTTGAATAGGTCCAACTCTTAATTAAGGCCACGTTTGACTATGAAGGACCCATGGTGTATGAACCACCTTGCTTACTTTTTTCTCTTTGTTCTAAGGTTTCTTATATGGCTTCTCCCTCAGTTCTATACAGGTAAAAGTTTCTGGCTAACTGCATTTGTCTGTAGCCATAAAGCCATGTGAAAACGATCTCATAGGGTCCCATCCCTTCTCATTATTTGGGAATTTCTCTTTAGTAAGAGGTCGAATACGACTAGGTTCAGTTCTTTGCATTTTATATTCTAGTTCTTCCAGTTGAACAGGTGGAAACGAAATTGCTTCCTTATCAGGTTGGGCCAGCTCAGATTGATTAGCTTATTTCTCTTTCATAGAGAATTCATTGCTAACAAGTAGAAACTAGATTTCCTGCTAAAGTTGTGTAGCAATGCTGTCATTTAGCATCTGCTTTGTGGTTCTTGCTCCATATGTAGACTGTCCTATATATTAAAAGGGAAAAGAGATGCATCATCCTTGTACGCACATATACATAGAAGCTGATCAAAGAACACAAAAATGAAAAATAAATATTTTTCCAGTCATCCGGAATAGTAGATTTTTGCATTCAATTGTCATATGGACCACTGAATAGGTTTTAAATTTCCCTGAAATTTAGAAAAATTTCCTTAGCTCCAAAATTTTTCCTTACATCGATATTTTCCCCAACTTGAAACTTTTATTATATGTATATATTGCCAGAAAATATTGCAAAAAAAAAAAAAAAAAAACAACAACAAATTACCTGCTTCAAAAGTGCGAAACTTTTGTAAAAATTGAAATTTAAAACCATGATCTAGAGAAGAACTCCAAACTGCTTTCTTTGCCTTCGAAAATTTCAATTTATGGCCATTGAAGCATTATTACTTGATTAGGTATTTCAAACCAACCAACATAATCATTGTATAATCCTGTTAGGAACACATTGGGTAGCACTCACCCTTATAAACCGGTCTATAAGGGAAGGGTGCCCAAGTGCTTATAACCCATCAACTAATCCCATACTTAGTCGATGTGGGATCCTAACAAATCCAGATAATTGGAAAAGTGCTTTGGCTGTATTGATGCAATTTACTTCTTTATCGTGAATTCTTTGTGACCCATATATCCTGTAAATTTATTGCTCAAATAGTTTGATTTTATTTTACCAGATAATTATAATTTATTTGTAACCATATATCCAGATAATTGTAATTTATTTTTCATGAATCCTTTGAAGCCTGATCCATTTTTTATTTTCCCAGAATAACTTCTATCTTCCAAAAATTTGTCCTGCATCCCACCACTTACTCTCCCTTCCTTATTTAACCCCCCCCCCCATGATATTAGTTTTTAATAGGATTATGTCAGGGAGGTCTACCATTGGTGGCAATCTTTTTACTTAGACATTTAGTGGAGAAGAGAGAGGAGAAAAGACGTCCGCATGGATTTTATTGATCTAGATAAAGCATATGATAAAGTACCTAGAGAGTTAATCATGTGGGTTTTGCGTGAAAAGAACATAAAAAAAATTGGTTCAATCAGATACATTGAGTTCATTCAAGACATGTATGAGGGAGTGTTAACTAGGGTGAGAGCGATAGGTAGCAGGGGCGGAGCTACATAGAGGCGAGAGGGGAAAATTGCCCCCCCTTAACTTTTTAAAAATTTCAATAACACCCTTATTTTTAGTATATTACAAAATATTTTTTTAACAATTTGCCCCCTCTAAAATATTTTGTTGCCCCCTCTCAAAAACATATATAAATAAAAAGTTAGAAAGATAAAAATTATAAATAGGTCCCTGGCTATAAAAGGCAGGGACCTGTTCGTGACAAGCCGCCACCCCCACTTTATAATTTTTTATTCTCTCTTTGCAGAGAACTTCCACAAAACCCTAGCTCTTCTCTAACCCAAAATCTCATTTTTCTCATTGCAGAAACCTCAGCTACCAGTGACCTACCATCGGAAAGATAGACAAGGGATCTCTCTCTCTATACACACACACACACACACACACACACACACACGCAAGATACCTCAAAACTCTAGCTCCATTTGTATATATTAGGGGTGTAATTCGGTTGGTTTGGTTCAGTTTAGTGACCAAACAAAAACCAATTTGAGATTTACTAAACTAAACCAAAAACTGAACCAAATAGAAATACAAATTGATTCATAAAATCGAAAACTAAATCAAACTACAGTTACCAAAACCAAACCAAACCAAAATGAAAACCAAATTATTTGTTTTTTCGGTTTGATTTGATAAGATTAATATTATTTTTTGTAATAAATACACATACATACACATAAATATACAAATACATATATAGGTATATGAGTCTAGTTCGGTTCGGTTTAATCAAAGCATTAGCCGAAAATCGAACCGAACTAATTCGTTTTTTCATTTTTCAAACCGAAATGAAAAAAGCCGAGCCAAATAGACTTTTTTCGGTTTGGTTTGCTTAGTTTTCGGTTTAGATCGAACCAACTGACACCCCTAATAAATATTGAGAAAGACATAATCAATGGCATCGATAATGATACAATCGCACAATGTTTTCAAAACATGAAGACTCGTAGGGAACAATTGTAAAAGGATTCATTCTTGATCTTAATTTTATCAATTTAAAAAAAAAAAAAATTGTTGAAATTTGTAGTCAATAGTTTATTTTTTCCTCTAATTTATGGACTTGAAAAATCTTGCCCCCCTGCAATAGAATCCTGGCTCCGCCCCTGATAGGTAGCGAGGCAAATGAGTTCCCAGTAGCAATAGGTTTACATAAGGGTTTAGCTATGAGTACTTATCTCGCTATATTAATTATATATGAACTAACTACTCCTATTCAAGAGGAGGTGACTTGGTATATGTTATTTGTAGATGATATGGTTTTGGTGGACCAAACTAGAGGAGTAAATGCAAAACTGGAGTTATGGAGGGATACATTGGAATCATAAGGTTTTACAATAAGTCAAGTTAAGACCGAATATAATGTAACTTTAGAACAAATAACAATAGAGGTGAAACAACGGTTAGAATTGAAAATCAATAGATTCCGAAAAGCGATCAATTATGCTATTTTTGGAATGATTATCCATAAAGAGGGGGAATATAAATGAGGATGTTGCACATAGAATTATTGAATTAGAGCTGGATGGCTTAAATGGGGATGCACTTCTAAAGTGTTATGTGATCGACTTGTTCCACTTAAACTAAAAGGAAAATTTTATATGATGGCATTAAACGTGCTATTATGTATGGATCCAAGTTTGGGCTAAAAAGATGAAACATATGCATAGGATGAGCGTTGCTGAGATGATGATGGTAAGATGGATGTGTGGAAAAACTAGGAAAGATAAGACCATGAATGAACGTCTCTGCTTTGGAGTTGCCCAAATAGGGGACAAGATAAAGAAGGAAAGCTAAGATCATTTGGGCATGTAAAGCGAAGATCTAGGGAGGCAGCAGTGAGAAGGTGTGAGGGGGGTACTTATTGAAGGGTTTAAAAGGACGATAGGAAGACTAAAAAGAATCTGGACGGAATCAATCTGAAAGGATCGAACACCTATATTCTGACAGAAGATATGGTTTTTGACAGATTAGGATAGAGGAATGCCGACTCCAACTAGTTGAGTTAAGGCATTTTGATGTCAATACTTAACAGTAATATTCTAATATTATTCCCCGAGAATCCACGGACCATTGATTTCAGATGCAGCATCATACTGCAGAAGTATTGATCTTCGATTCGATGTTTCGATCCAGAAAGGATGGTAGCATACCAAGAAAGGTGCTGCAAAATTTTTACAGCAGATGCCCCAAGTTGCAGCAGTATGATCTACATGGTTTGGTTACCATGAGATGGAACCTAAGGTATAGTAAAAGTGTACTAACTCACAAAATATGTTAAGCTTATACTATGTTTAGTCATGCTTTTTGACAATAGTTCTCTTATTTATTTTTTGTTTGTAGAATATTCTTTTCAAGTCAACTAAATAGGATTTACCTCTGAAGGCCATGGATTTTGCTGTCAAACTTCATAAAATAAGGTCAGTAGGATCTCTGTTTTAAACTGAAAAGTTCCCTAACATTTTCCAAAAGTCTGGCAAATCTTAAACATATTTTCTCATGAGAGATTCCTTACCTCGTGAGCTATTGAAATTCTTGGTTTGTTTTCTATTGAAAATTTCATTATCTTTTCAGTAGATCTTTAGGTGTGTTAGGAAAAGCTAAAGTTACTATGCCAGGTGCAACAACAAGAACAACAAAATGCCTTGTCCCAACAACCCGTTGGGGTCGACAACACGAATTCTTTTCCGTCATCCCAATCTATCAAAAAGCATAGCTTTGGTCAAATTATGTATATATAAATCAGTTTTGACTCACTCTGGTCCTTTTTCGTCTTTCTCTGCTCTTTTAGAATATTCAATATGCATCCCTTGCACAGTTGCACCTTCTCAAAGGCACTTTCCTAGGTCTTTGTTTTTCATGCCCAAACCATATTAACCAGTGTTTTTAAAATGTTATGATTTACAATTTGAATCGTGTGCGTCAAATTGTATTCCATTTAAATCGACTTGAATCTCACTCCTAAATCACAGAAGACTAAGAACTGTAGGATTCAGATTCGAATTGTGAATCACATGATGTATCGAACGACTCGGCTACTGCTTTTGGTCCCTCGCTCAAATTGTGGACCTTTTTGCCTTTATTATTATTATGAAAAAGGTACCTAAATGTATACTTTGATAAACATATATCTCACTTGAAGTAGTGCAAATCATTCTTTTTTCATTTTATATGAGAGAGAGGATTTGAGGATTTTTGTTTTTTCTTTTCTTCTGAAACCCTAGGCATAAATAATTTAGATTCTTCTTAATAAGGCATCAAATAGTATAGGGTTGTTTTGAAAGCATTGTGCAAAACAAATGCATTGTGCGGAGCTAATGTTCTCATAGTTAAAGGTGACATATTGGTTCCTGAATCCAATTAAGATGCTTTTTCCCTTCTAATTGTTCTTTCTTTGGTAATTTTGTGCAAATGATTAGATAGTTGAGCTGATTAGTTTTTTCAGTTGAGAAAATGCTGCGTGGAGCTGACATTTTGAATTGAATGAAAATGTGAAATGAAGCTTTCTTTTTTGGGTATTGTGAACTTTATAGTCAATAGTACACAATCCACAGATATTTAGGGGACTTGGAAACTTTACATTAATGATAGGATCTATGAAAGCAGTCTTGTATATGTGTGATGTCCTTTATTTTATGATTTATAAACTAAGGTATGATTTCATTTGATGAATTGTTAATGCTTAGATCTTTATAGATTTTTTCCTATATTTTCCTTCTTCTTTTTTTCAAATTATTGAGAACATCTATTCAAATCTTACAATTCTACGATTTGTATTGAATTTACCCTTATTATTTTCCTATTCAATTCAATTTTCAAAGTACTGACATTAATGTACTCTCCTTTTTCTTATCTTTTATACGGGCTACTCAGGAGCATCCTTCGATATGTTGATTCCTTACTTTATCTTTCCTAGTTTCCACAAATTCATCTCAACATTCTTATTTCAACAACACTCGTCCTATGAATGTGATGCTTCTTGGATGCTCAATATACCTTATAATTCTACGATTTGTATCGAATTTACCCTTATTATTTTACTATTCAATTCAATTTTCAAAGTACTGACATTAATGTACTCTCCTTTTTCTTATCTTTTATATGGGCTACTCAGGAGCATCCTTCGATATGTTGATTCCTTACTTTATCTTTCCTAGTTTCCACAAATTCATCTCAACATTCTTATTTCAACAACACTCATCCTATGAATGTGATGCTTCTTGGATGCTCAATATTGTGCCCCATACATCACAACAGGCCTGATAGTTGTCCAATAAAATTTTCCTTTTAGCATAACTTTAATACATCAATCGCATAACACTCTAGAAGCCCCTCTCCACTTAAGCCATCCAACTCTAATTCTATGTGTGACATCCTTGTTAATATTCCCACTTTATGGATAATTGATCCAGATAGCAGAAGTGAGTACTTTTGGGAATCTCTTGGTTCTTAATTCTTACCATTGCTACAACCCTACTATCACTTGTGCTAAGTTACATTCCATATAAGTAGTCTTAACTCGACTTATTTTGAAACATTCTGATACCAAAGTATCCCTCTATTATTCTAGTTTTGCCAGTACTCCCGCTGTAGTTTGGTTCACCAAAACCACATCATCTGCAAATAACATCTATCAATTCATCCGTAATTAAAGGAAAAACATAAGGACTCGTGGCTGGCTCCTAATGTAAACCTGTCATTATTGGAAACTCAATTATCTCACTATCAACTATTCTCATCCTAGTTAATGCTGTTTCATACATGTCTTTTATGATATCAATGTATCTGATTGGTACTCCCTTCCTACCCCAAATGTACCAAAATAAATCTCTAGGGATTCTATTATATGCTTTCTTTTGATCAATGAAAACTAGATTGTTTCTTTTCTTCTCTCTAAACTTTTTCACTATTTATATAAGTGAAAAGGTAGCCTAAATGGTAGACTTTCCTGGCATAAAGCCAAACTGATTTTCAGGCACTTAAGCTATTTTTCTAAATCTTTACTACAATACTCTTTCCCATAATTTTATGGCGTGGCTCTAAACTTAATGCTTTGCCTTCAAGCATTTGCCATTTTCTAATCCTCAAATTTTATGTAATAATTTAGTCAAGCAAAATACACTGATCTTTCTCGTGCATTTTTCACACTTCTAATGGAATACCATCTGGTCTTATGGCCTTCCCTGTTTTTATCTTGGTTAAAGCTCCTTTCGCTTCAATAGCCCTAATCCTAAGAACAGATCAATATTTTTATCCGCCTCAATACTTACATCTATTTCAGAACTTCCATTCCTTCATCACACTCAATATGTTTTTGAAATATTCTTTCTTTCCAACTGTCATCTCATCATCCTTTACTAAAACTCTTGAATCATCACTCGTAATATACCTTACTTGATTTAGATCCATTGCCTTCTGTCATCGTAACCTTGTAAGTTCTTAGACATATTTCTCACCCTCTTTTGTGCCTAACGTATTGTATAGATTATAATATGCTTGTATTTTGGTTTCTTTTATCTTTTATTTTCTTTTTGCACTTCTATATTTTCTAATGATGTTAAAAATATTTTATTCTAAGACTAATATAATTGTCATTTACCTGTCACTAACACTTCTAATACTTAATACATTATCCTTTCCTTATCTACTATTATTCGTGCATTTATGTTATGACCTTTTTCTGTATGCCAAAGTTTATACTCATCAATTGCCTCATCCTTATTTCTTTTCTATTTAGACTCTTGTGAATGCTCCTTCTCTTCATTACATCTACCAATTCTAACCTTTTTTTCGTATCAAGTACTTGCGTTCTAAGTAGCTAGAAGAAACCTACTTTATTGGACTGCTTCTTTACTTGCGCCTGCCCGTTTCAATGCAAGAACCCTTATCTAATTACGTTGCAACTGATTGCAATTGCAGCACGTCGTCTCTAGAGAAAACCCTAGCCAAAGTTCCATTTCATTAAACTCGTGTTTTACGGCAACGAATGACCTAGCATAGGATCAAAATGATGGTTCAGAATTTATGTCATCAGAGAATTAGCAAAAGCTTTAGCAGGCTGCCAAACTAATGCACCCTCCTTGACCCAGTATTAAGACTGGTAATGCAAATCAACATTGGCATAGTTTATTAAGTCATGTGTGTCTGTATTATACAACGCTGACTTATTTCTCTTATATGCTTGAGATCTTCACAGGGTCCTTGTCAAATTCATGGCTGTTATTTTTATTATTATTTTTCTTCTTTTTTTGCCCACCCATTTTCTGTTGCTTCTGTATCTGTAGGTTGAGAGGTTCTATATGTGAGAAATTAATGTCTTTTATATGCATGGCTGCTGTACTATTAATGCAGGGTGGAAGTTCCAAGATATTTGTTGACAGAACCTACTACAATACCTCTGCAAACACATTGGAAAAAGGTACTAAACCCAGTTCGGAGCATGAATCAGATGTTTGGAGTATTGGTGTGATTGTCTAGATTTTTCTTTGTGGAAAGCATCCATTTTTAGGGCTGTCAACGAGCCGAGCTTGAGCTCTATAATTAGGCTCACGAGCCAAGCTTGAGCCCCCAAAAATTCAAAAAAAAAGCTCATTATTTTAACGAGCTTGAGCCGAGCTTGAGTAGGCTCGGTTTGGATATGAGATTATACATCCATATTCCTATAACTTATATCATATATTAGTATTAAACAAGCATATTAATCTATAATATCATACATAATAATCATCATCAATTATAATATTAATGCATTTGTACTATGCTAAGTTTTTTTTGCGAGTCAAGCTCTTTATGAGCCAAGCTTTTTGCGAGCCGAGCCTGAATCCAAAATATTTTAACGAGCCTGAGCCAATCCTATGACCAATTTTTTTTAACGAGCTTGAGCCAAGCCCGAGTCTTGCTCAAGATTTAAGAGCCCAAGTCGAGTTGGGCAAAGCTCGGCTCGGCTTGGCTCGTTTACAGCCCTATCCATTTTAGGTTAAGACTTAAGGATGGTATATAATGAACAGGTATAGTACATTATTAATTTGAGACTTTGATTTTTTTTTTCCTTTGGAATTTAATATGGTACACTAGTAATTTGGCTCCGAGTAGTCTTTGTATGTATATCTAAATTATAGTCTTGTGTATATGTCTAAACCAATAATTGATAAAGCATGGATTAGTGCATGTCCTATGAGTTGTATCTATTAATATAAATCCCTGTTATCTATGAGATTTTACTTAGCTAAGAATTGAATTGAATTAATAATCTTGAGGATCTAATTATTTTTCGATCTGCAAACAAATATATTTGATAAGTCAGTCAATGGATTGATGTAGAAAATTATATGGTTGTATCATTTTAGTGCTAGAAGGACATGTCAACAGGTATGTATTCCCCATGCCAATGATGTAATTCTTCGAAACTGGTACGATACAAAAACTAAAGAAGAAAAGCTATAAAACTTGACGATATACAATCTTTATAACATCCCATTTTGTGAAAAAAGAAAGTTCAGAAGATGTAACAGCAGAGGGATTCCAATTGTGCATGTATGAAAAATCTAGAGTTTCTTAATTTGAATTTTCTTTGTATCTTTCACTTTAATTCAATCATGGAGTTAATTATTTCCCTTCTTTCTTTTGTGTGTAATTTGTTGGTCCATACATTGCTATGGTTGAAGCAAGCTTCGTAGCCGACAATTGCCTCTTAGGAAATCACATTTTTGTATCTATTTCTTCCGAACGAATCCCATTAATCACTTCCAAAATCATTATTGGTGTTCATAATGTATACCTGAATCGTTCATTCTATTGCGCATGCAGTGAATCTCAAGGATTATTTGCTATATAAGGCAGTCCAGAACTTTGGATGGGGAGTGTTCTCTATAGAGACTTGTCTTGTATCCAAATTTTATAATCAGCTACTTGTTTTGGAACGTTATTGATAACAGTTGCTGCATGATGGCAGCTTGGACCACCTTATTGATGTCTAAACAAGAGTATGAAGAAGTGTATCTTGAGGGTGATGCTAGGTGACCATGAATGCTACCAATAAGAAAGACCCAAGAGAACATCAGAACATTTGTAGGGGATATTATTCAGTTTAATGAGAATTTATGGCAGCCCTTCTCCAGCACAAGCTATAAACCTCCTGTTTTTTTTTTTGTTGGTAATATAAACCTCCTGTTACTCAGACCTGATTGTGGTTCTTGAAACTCATTCATCAACAAAAGATATGCTGTCACAGCTGATACAGTTTACAACCATTATCTTCCTTATCTTTGATTAAATCTAAAAAATCTTTTCTCTACTTTTTTTAAGGTATTGTTCTTTTTCCATTACATTTCACTTTCATTAGTCTTGTCTTCTCTCCTAGCTTGCCATATTGCTTTTTCTATAATTAAATGGGACAAAGAATCATCAGTCATCAAGCTTTACCAATAAGTTTTCAGTCAAACAGAACATATTCCCATTCCCATAGCCAATCTATATCATGGCTCAGGCAGTTTGTTAGAAGATACATGAAAAAAAAATACTTAATACAACTGAATTATTTTGATTACTTCTTCAGATCAGTTATTTCGTAACTTAAATATTATTACAAAATGTGGATTTATATACTGAAAATGCCACTCTAAATATGTTGTAAGCTACATGCCAAGTCTTCGAGTCAACTGTCCATCTGCCGAATGCAACATTCAGAAGTTCAACTCTCCCTCTTAAACTCAACCATGCACAATGCACAGAAACATAAGAACACAACTTGTTCATACTACACAAATCCAAAAAAGATTGAGGTCCATGGCAAAAATTTGTCAAGACAGGCATTTATGCTCAATGTCTTCTTCATCGCCTGCCTTGTATTCCTTATGATTCTCCACTGTCTGATCCAGCTAAAGCAAGTAGTAACCAGAGTTATTCAACCATCAAAACTCTTTATCTGCCAAGAAAAGGATAACCATTTTCATATTGAAATTCCACAAATAAACAGACACTATGGTTAGAATGTAGATTGGTGACACAATGTGACTGGCAGAAAGGCGTGAGAAGAGAGAGAGAGAGTGTACAAACCAGATCAATGCGTAGAACATAGTAAACATAAACAACTCGATCAATGCGTAGAACATAGTAAACATAAACAACTCAGATTAATGTGTACAACATAGAAAACAGGCATTTGACAACAGGAAAACTTTAGTGAATGTACAAACCAGGCTCACAGAGAAGAACAAACAAACGCCAAGTATCTTAATAGAAGAGATCTCACTATTAGTGACCATAGATGTGGTTCAATATTTAACAATCTGGACTTATCAAAAGTTATACAATTCTTTGGCTACTAATATTTGTAATGTCAAAAGTGTTCCACACAAAGCACTAGCATTTATTGTTCCTACCTAGGAGATTCCTCAAATCAGTCAGATACTTGTACTATTTAATTCATTGTATTCCTTCAAATCAGCAAAACTAATGACGGTTATTCAGGAAAAAGTTTGTTGAAGATTGGATGTTTATGACTAACAAATTTGGTTAGTCTATTAACCGAGTACCACCAAGTAAATAGTTTCCTTGTATTTACATCACAACTCTGCAAGTTTGGCATAGAGTGTGGGACTATGTTGTCAAAGGCAAGTTCTTAGGCTTCTTGGTTAGCGCCTGAATAATTAGGCTTAAATTCAATGCTAGGTGATATGGTGCCTAGGCATAGTCTAAACTAAAGTAGGCACTCATAAGTGCATGCCTAAGCATAGTTTTTAACTGGGCACTTACCAATATTTGAAGGGACATAAGTATTATTTTAAAAAGGTTATAGAATGTATAAATTTATGAACATTTTCAATACTTAGCCCTCTTTTCTTGTGTAAAGCTTTATTAACAAGGAAATAAGATTTCTTGTAGGGTTTTCATCTGTTACCAAGCCAAATATAAACACGGCTTAATAGATCAAATGATCAATCAACAATGCAGACAAGGATGACCTCTCCCCCACTTTGAAGAGAAGAAAAAAGATCGAAGGGGCATGTGCTCAGTTTTGTTAAAGGGGTCACCTACGCGCCTAGGTGCCCGCTTAAGCTACTGGATTTTTTTTTTCATTGACGACGTAGGCAATGCTCACAAAGGGTAGCATCGCCTAGGCATGATTTTGGACAAGGCAATCTCCTAGCCTAATCAATTATATAATTTTGAATGTTTTTATCTTAGCTATTAAACTTATAGCTTATGTTATAAAGTAATACATATCAAGTTATTAGTAATAAAATTATTTAATTGACTAATTTGACTATTTTTATACATATATAAACCCATTAATGCTTTATTCGATTAAAAAAGGAAAAAGTACTCAACCAACCGTGTACGGCCCTCTATCTCTCTTTATGGTCCAAATGTCCTCACTACTACCTACAGTTCTTGACAATTTTTTATACATTTTATTTTACAAGATGCTTCTTCCCGTCTTCTCCTCCTCTCTCCATAATCGACAATACCAATTGAATCTTTTTCTTTTGTACTAGCATTTTTTAAGTTCTAACCTCTTATTTCTCTCGTCTTTATAAATACCTTAACTTCGTATCCTCCTTTTCCTAACACAAATGTCTATTGTTGTTACTATGGTAATGAATCTTGTAATTTTGTTGTCTACTTAGTTCTATTCATGCTTCTTTTTAATATGATGCATTGTGATTAATTGATATGTTCCTTTGACTTGTAAGCACTAAAATCATATGCACTCCCACAAAGGCAAGCAAGAAACATTGTTAGTTGTTGTATGATTAATTCATCAAATTACGTTTCTATAATTCCTACACCTGATTTTTTGTTAGAATTTATCTCATTTTAAGTTCCTCATAATATGTTTGTTGATTAACACATTGGACAATTTTAATAGGAAATGTCATATTGATTATTTTTATAAGAAAATGTTACATATGTTGTTAAACTTACGGTAAAGTACTTAGGAATTGTGTAAAATGAATTGCTTCAAAACTTGTCACCTAGACGACTACCTAATCACATAGGTTATAGGCAGGTCCATTGCTTAGCTTCGCCTAGGCAATTGTGGTGATATTATAAAGTATCATATATTAGATAATACTACATATAATCAATAATCAATTCATATGATGTTACGTTCACATTTTGTTTTTCTTATAACGTCAAACATTCAATATACCAAGTGACTCAAGCTCATTGGTGAGTACCTAGGCATCTGGGTGAATGCCTAGGCCCTAGACAGTCCGTCCAGTGCCTAGTCCTACCTTGGCTTTTCAACATTATCAGAATGGGAGAAAAGTAACCCCGATATTGTTAAAAATCCAACACACTTCTGTTTCTCTTTAAATGTATGTTTCTTTCTTTATGATTCGTTTGTTGTGAAACTTCATTTACCTATTTAGAGACTTAGCAAACATAGCATAAATTTAAGAGTACCTATGTTAAAGCTTCTTTACAATGACTTCATTCACACGGTCATAGTAAGTCATCCTCCGGATGGAGTTTAGAGCATCTTCAAATTGCCGGCTCTGGAATGCATTTCCAAATGATTTAGACCAATGTTCCAATTTTTCTTGTATCTGGGAGGGAGTAAACAAAAGACAGGTTAACTATGTCAGTAAAATCATTATGTACATTCCATATAAAGGAAAACCTGAGTAGAGCAGCACAACATAGAGAATCTGTTAAGTCCTACCATTTCTTCATGATTCAAATTCATATTAAAAAAAATCATCATGATTTAAATGCTAAAGCATTGGGCTGACTACTCTAAACATCCAGCTACGACATATTGCAGACTCAAGAATTATCATGTTTCAATGACCTCGACACCATTTCATTCTTTTTTGGACCCTACTGCTTTTCTTTTCCTGGCAGTCTAAGAGAAAGTGACGGTCATGATATCTGACCATGTCAATTTTTGGCCCACGACACCGGTTCTGTAGGAGCCACCACAATGGAAACCTCTAGTCATTCTACATGCACAAAATATCATGGCACAGGTTTGGAGAACAGATCCCCTATATATATATATATATATTTGATGACGTGGAACCCCCAACCCCACTTAGTGGGGACAAGGTAAAACCCCGGATACATGACCCCACTCACAAGGACCATATATCAGGTAAGCCCGGGGACTCGAACCTGGGACCTCCAGTTCCTGAGCTGGAGAGCCTACCATCTTAGCTTTCTTACAATGACCATTTATGGAAGATTCTGTCTGTTGTACCTGAGTCTGGATTTGGTTTAAAGCCTGAGGATCAACTGCCTCTTCAACAGCTTCCCTGATTTCCAATATCTGCAATTAGTTGTTAAGGAAAAGAAAATCATCATGTCTAGGAGCCAAAAGTTTAAACTAGAAGAGATCTTTGTAGGCACAAAGGCATGACATCTTAGCTTAGTAATGAAACTTCTCATCAACCTAGTACTTAAATAAATTTATTATTTCTTAATTTTAATATTTAATATTTTTGTCTCTGTATAAGTTCTCCATATTTGTAAACTTCGTAGGCAATGTAATCAAATCTCAGCAGTCTGTAGTAAATGAATGACATATATAGCATTTATAAAAACAGAATATGCCAATAATTTGAAACGGCAATTAACATAAAATGATTTCTAGCAATATAGCCTAATACGATAAGCAATCATATAATAAATTTACTAAGGTTTGAATGAAATAAAATCCAATCAAAAAAATCGGGTTAAAGAATCATAAAAGGCTAAAATCAATAAAGCTTAGATGCTTTACTACGGTTAGTCGTTAGTGTAGACTCTAGAGACTCGGATGCTTAAGAGTTAAAAGCTTTAAGTTAACCTACATAAAAGATATAACATATTAACATCAGTAAGTTTCATTGACAATATTGATTAAATTAAATCAAATACGAATTAAAATTTAAACTAATTAAAATATAAAAATTCACATTGCACAATGGGTGGATTAGACGATTACGTGGTCACCTTGTCGCCTAGGCTGTCACCTAAGTAGCAAGGCACAATCAGCCTAGGCGCCTGAACCCTTAGAAAACCGCCTAGGCTAGCACCTTTAATAAAACTGTTTGTAGGCTTACATAAACTAGAATCAATAACTGGCTTTCGATAAAACCAAATAGCTCAAGTGAACTAATTGCATATAGGTTCTCCTAGAAAGCTGTTTCCACCTTGTTTCTGCACTTCATCCCAAGTCATTAAAATATATTTTCATGTTCTGAATTATATTGACAAAATAATAAAAGACCTTTTCAACACTATATTATGTTCTGTGTGAATGGTGATTTCATCCCTGATAAATGTGCCTTGCTCAAAAAGGAACAGGAGATGTCGATCACCTCCCTCCCTCCCTCCCTCCCTCTCTCTCTTCTCCTCTTCTCTTCTACATGTCTATTGTTGACTTCATCTTCTTTTTTTTTCTTTTTTTATAAGTACCTAAACCTTCTACTTTCCTTTCCCTAATTTCAATCTCTTACTATTTTAAAAAATATGATATTTTTTTTATTACTATGATAAAAATTTAATATTTTTTAATTTTGTTGTTTAATTAGTTCTATTCATGCTTCTTTTTTATATGAAATATTGCGATTAATCAAAGTTCCCTTAATTTTTAGTCAGTAAAGTCGCATGCATTTCCATAAAGGTATTGTAACAAAACCTACTTGTTAGTTGCTGCATTATTTATTCATCAAATTAGGTTTTTATAATTCCTTCACCTGATTTTTAATTGGAATTCATCTTATTCGCAGTTCTTCAGATTAATATGTTTTTTATCATCACATTATGTTATATTGGTAGGAAATATGTCACATTGACTATCTTTTAAGAAAATTGTATACTTTATCATTCATCTTGTTGCAAAGTACTTAGGAATTATATAAAACGACTTCTCCGGAGCTTTTGCCTAGGCAACCACGTAATCACCCTATAGGCAGGTCTATCGCCTAGCTTCACCTAGACATTTTAACAACCTTGACCAATATTAACCTTGATTGAAGATCGGTGCCAACAGGAATTGGTGGAATTTTTACAAACTTCATGGGAAAAATTTGTATGTTTTGTATAACCCAAATTCTCAATTTTTTTCAGTCCACCAATTCCAGATAAGCAAATGAGTAGAAGCAAAGGCACTAAGGGCTTAATTTTTGTCAAATATGGATACTCCAACCATTCAAAGTATAGGGAGATTCCTAAACCGTCATTGTTTGGCATTAGCTGTTTCCTTGACAAATAGCAGTACACAAATGCCTTGTATTTAATGAATTCTCTTGCATCTCTTTCCTTCGATAACATTATATATATATAAGTTGACATAGGCTTTCAGCTAGATATAATAATATTATACATAAACTAACCAAAAAAAAAAATCAGACATGGACTAACTCAGACTTTTTTAAAAGTTACCTCAGCTAGCAAAAGTGGTTCTGAAATTGTCTGTTCTTCGTCCACATGTATGCCTTCAAGCTTCAACTATCAAAAGCCAAAAAAGAAAAGTCAGAACTTATTTGACCATAGAACAAGACAAATTTATAATAGAAAGAAAACGAGGGCGCAAGGAGATCTTAAGAAAAAAAATATATAAAAAGAGAAAGTAAATAGATTAAGCACAAAAGGGATCCAACTAAGATAATGCTATTTCATGCCCATGAAAATATCCGTCTGATCTTTTCCATCCATGACAAGAAAAAAAAAAGACTCAAATGTACACCATATCAATCAAGGTATTAAGCTAGTTATCTTGCAACTAGAAACTTGTTTCTTTACTGCATACACAATTATTGAAGTTTAGAGAGAAGGAAAGATCTTAATATGATTTTTCTTGATCTAAATAATATATAAAGTACCTAGAAATTTAATCTGATGGGTTGCATGCAGGGAAGGAATACGAATCAGATATATTGATATCATTAAGGACATGTACAGAAAGATCATAATCAGAGACACTAATATAATTTAGGACATCTATGATAGATACATTGAATCAGATACATTGATATCATTAAGTACATCAGAAATTAGGTTAGGTATGAGTCTTTTTTTTTCTTAAATGATAATTAGCTATGAGTCATTACTTTTTCACTTTGGTTATGGATAAAGTGACAACTTGCATTTAACAGGAGGTGCGCTGGTGTATGTTGTTTGTGAACAATGTGGTTTTGGTGGACCAAACTAGAGAACGAATAAATGTAAAACTAGAATTATCGAGAGATACCTTGGAATCAAAGGGTTGTAAAGTAAGTTAAGACTGAGTATATGAAATGCAATTTTAGCACAAGTGGTATAGTAAGGGTGAAACAATGGTAAGAATTGAGAACCAAGAGATTCCCAAAAGTTGCAAACTTCTGTTATCTTTGGATCAATTATCTTTATCCATAAAGAAGGGTGTTAATGAGGATGTGACTTATAGAACTAGAGCTGGATGGTATAATAAAGAGGAGCTTCTAGAGTGCAAGTGACCAACATATTATGCCCAAGATAGAATGCAAATTTTATGGGATAGCTATTAGGCCTGCTATGATTTAAAAAGGAAAATATTGGGCAACAAAGATGTAACATATTTAGGATGCATGCCTAAGATGAGGATGTTGAGATGGATGAGTTGAAAGATAGGTAAAGAATGAACATATCAAATAGTGTCTAGGAGTACCTTCAAAAGGATATAAGATAAAAGAAAGTATCATTGTGTTTTAACTCGGAGATCGGATCGGGATCGTTCCTAGCCGATCTCGAGTTGGATCGGCCAGTGAATGCAATGTTGGTGACATGTCACCGATTTGGAGATTGGGAACACGAAATCAGGATGTAAGTTGCTCTTACCCTGTTTCGCCGTCATGTCGCCCATGTCGAACAACGTGGGTGTAAAAAAAAAAAACTTACCACGACGTCGTATGGATATCCTCCTGTTGCTCCAAGTTCTGCCACGGTCCCTTCCGTGACGACCTATTACTCCCAATACCCCCCCTATGGGAGTATTGGTGCATATGACTCCTGAGGACTACCAGAGATATGTCTCTCAGTACACGGAGAGGTATCATCGGATTATGTCCTGGGCCCAATATTGCAACTACGTGGAGCAAACATATTATGGTGGGTGACAGCGCAGAGACGAAGATGATGCTGATGAGCATGCCCGCCATTTGCTTTGAATATGAGTGACACATACACAATAACTTTGATGACACTTTTCTATGTATTTTTTTTGTTTGACTTACATAGTTACATTCACGTTTAGTTTGATCATTTATGGCATTTCCAACTTGTTATTGAGTTATCTTTTAGTTTGACTTACATTCATTTTTTGTATTATGAATATGACACAAGCTTCCTACTTTTATGTATCTTTTAGTATGAATTACATTCAGTTTTAGTTTGAATTAATTACATATAGCATCTTTTTTACAACTTACAGACCCGATAGCATCTTTTTTACAACTTACAGACCCGACAGCATGTAAGCTAACCCCCCTTAAGTAATGACTTTTAATGTGTAGGCAGTTTTTTTTTTTTTTTTTTGAATTTTTGATGCATTTGGATGCATTTACGCCTTAATTAGACATGTTTAAAGTTCAGGGCCAAATATCCATGGTTTACCCACATTTCCCCTTTTTTACACCATGTCGGCGACATGTCGCCGATGCCACTTGGCGACATGCCAGGCGACATCGAAATGGTAAACCTTGGGATCGGCAATCCATATCAGGATCAGCCAAGTTAAACAGTCAGTCAAAAGAATAAAAAAAAATGATAAATTACTTATCTCAGCCAATTTCTTTTGACTTGGCCAAGTTGGATCGGACGATCAAAACAAGTTTAACTAAGTTTGATCAATGTATGTATCATGTCTCAGACCAAGCTGATCCTGAGTTGTATCGAACAATCCAACTCAAGATCGACCGATCCTTTACACTATGGAAAGTATGTTAAATCGTTTAGACCATAGTGTTTGAACTCGGTTTCGGATCGGGGATCGTCCCGGTCCGAGACTGAGTTGGATCGGACGATCCGGGACGATCCAGGAAAAAGAAAAAAAAGGTTAATAGTAAAA
>JAUPMG010251243.1:0-21952 GCA_031762675.1 Pachysandra terminalis
AATCCAGAAATGGATCCCGAAGGTCGCGTCTCGTGATTCGTGCCATCCCACCTAGGGATCAGGGTTACGGGTTCGGGACGTGACAGGTTTATGCTGAACCTGGGGACTATATGGATTCTTTGAGACTAGTGTAAGGTTAATTTGTGAGGGTGAGGTTCATAGAGACCTACCTAGACTTGCAGAATAGAATAGGAGATTGGGTGAATGTAAGTGCCCTTGTAATTCTTATGGTATCAGTTAACTTAGAAGGCAAAGCCTTAACCCTATGTAATGGAAAATCAAATAAATGAGATAAAAGTTGCAAATACCTTCTGAACAAGTAAAAGGGCAATTGATAAGATGGAAGGTTGAAGCCTAACCTGTTTGTGAAATGATTAACACACATAAGTAAGAATGCGCATAACACTTGTAATGAAACAAGTAACACATGAGTACAGATATGATATTACATAAATGTAAATTGTATTTGGTAAAGGATCATATGTATGCATGCTTAAGTATTAACAAAATGTATGGCAATGTGTAAGGACTTGAACCAATAACCTCAATTAAACTTGATTAGTGACTAAGCTTAAATCAAATAAATAAATTAGGTCCAGTAATAGCGTAGGTTTTTCCCATTAGATCCCTGACCTCAGAAAGTTAGGCTAATTAAGAAAGTAAGTTAGTTTAAGTAGCCAATCTGAAAGACTAGCTAAAAAAATTAGAGATTAATTAAGATTTAATTAATTTAATAAGTTAATTAATCACACTTGTAGATTTTTCAGATCCACCTCAGACATTTCTACAAAAGCCCTCTAACAGAACCCGCATAGATGGCCAGTCGGAAAATATAGAGCCAAAAACCCCGTTTTGCCCTTAAGTGCTGGCACTATTCACAAATTTTCTATAAATAGAACTCATAGCTCATAAAACACAATTTGTTTCTTCCTCTCTTCTCTCTTTTGGATTTTGGAGCCCATGAATGGGATTTGGAGCTCAAGGATGGTAATCCAAGTCCAGAAATGCGCTGCAATTCGACCTCGACCCACACGGATACACCCCGAGTTGAGTAACCTACCTTGATTGTGTCTTTCAGTTGTGTTATAGTATTTTGACCTAGGAGAGGGGTTGTTTGCCTCATACCGTCCTTCTCCTAGGGATTTAGACCTTTTTATTAGTTGTATGAGGAACCCTAAACAGTGGACCAACTCATTTGACCATGCATGTGGAAAAACCCAACCCTAAGCAGAGAAATAAAGGGGGAAAACCCTAAATCTCTACCTTAGACCAAATGAAAGTAGAGTTCGACCACAATCGAACCTTCTTGGGAGTAAAACCTAGCTCCCAGTGAAATTTCAGCTACGACAAACCTTTCCCAAGCTTCGGCGGACCGAAGAGCTCGCTGAATCTCAAAGGCCAAATAAGGCTCTCGAGAATTGTTACCAAAGGGATTTAGGTGCACCGAATAGGTTGCCGAAGCCTTTCTTAGGGGAGCCTAAGAGGTTGCCGAAATATAAAGTGACCAAACTAAATTGACTTCTCGTTTATTGAGACTCTTTTGGACCACCCCAAAGTGCCACCTCATTTGGCACACTTTGACACATTTATGCGCGCCGAAAGGTCACCGACGACCCCACCAAACCACTTCACAAGTTCAAATGAAGTGATTCCAACGGGAGCGCGTGTATCTTGACTAGTTACACGTGTTTCGCCTAATTTCGGGTCAGTTAGACCTCTCATGTAAAATCCAACCCCTCAACCCTGAAATCTAGTCTACTTAGTTTGGCCAAGCAATAGAAGTTTTCGGGGAAATGGGTAAGCGTGACCCCAAAACTTACTATTAGCTTAGTGCCTTCATACTACACATGTTGGGATGTAATTGGATGATACAATGTTTCATTTACTTGTTAAATTTTGAGTTTAGGTGTAATGAGGTGCCTGGATAATTATTTTATGGAAAAGCAATTGGTTTAGGCACTCGGTTGCCTCTCATGTAATTATATGTTGAATTGGATCACGTGGATGAATCCAAATGGATAATGTTGATAAGGAATTGGTGTTGATGTGCTCAATTTGCCTTAATCATTAATTGTAGACGTGTATTACATTTAGTTTTCTTTTATATTATTTAGAAAAGTATATAAGTATAATTTAATCTATTATATATATATATATATATATATATATATATATACTCTTAGTCGTTAGGTTATATGTCTTATAGTAGGTAGTAAGTTAGATAGATGCTCTATAGTGCGTAGTAAGTTAGAATAAGTACTTTATCTTTCTTAATCAGATAGCTATGGGAGTGTGCCCATTGATTGATTGAATGTGTAAATATATGCCTATGACATCTTGGCTGTTGCATTTAATAAAGAATGTGAATTGAATGTTGCATATAGACTTTCCGGCTGTGATAGGCTGGTCTAATACCCCTTATGACACCATGGGTTTAGACTGACATCTGGGATGTTGACTTGATAACCATTTATTCCTACGAGAGGACCCTATGATCGGACCAATCTGAGTGCGAACCCACATAGGGAACCTCATCAATCTTGCGGAAAGATGTTGCCCAAGGATGCACACATTGGTGTAAGCTTGGAAGATGGTATTCTATCCCAAGGATCTGCACGTTGGTGTAAGCTTGGGAGTCAGCTAGGCCATATATATATATACCTTCTGTTGGGTTGTGAAGATGTATGAATCCCTGAGGGATACTGCAGGTGGTTCCAAGTCTTGGCTGAATGTCCCGTGATAAAAAATAAGTGAGGGGATTGTGCCTCCTAGGTTGAAAACCCTTAAACTGCGCGATATCCATAGAATGGTCCAATCCCATAGCCCGTTCACATGGGGGATGCATTCAGGTTGTTGGGACACTCCAGATAGACATTAAGATCACGTGGGATTATATGATATTTCACATCTTACACAGTGTAACATTTCTCTTCCATTGCATATTCTGTGTTGATATTATTGTCAGAGCCACTTGTATGAAGCACTTGGCCTAATTCTCATACTTAAAATCAATGGATGTAGCTGTAGGATCATAGACCACTGAGTAATACTCTGTGAAGATGGTAGAGAAGTTATTGTTATTGTATGCCACAACTGTACACTACTTTCACATATTATACTTATTACACAACTGTACACGTCTGCACTTTCCTCAAATACTGGAACATGAGTGAAAGCCCTTCATCGAAGGTTTACTCATCCGGGCTTCCAGCTTATGGATGTAATTTAATATTTCAGGTTCATGAGCTTAGACGCGACACGAGAAGACACAGATTGGGTACGTACTCAAATAGTATGCTTGTATAGTTAGAAGTAGATTTTACTTGAATTTGAAGGTCGCAACTATATCCGAAAATTCTAAATTTTTGGGTTGGTTCGTGACACAATGAGACGTAATAATAGTAATAACCTCGACTGTTCAGAATCATTAGGACCATGATATATGCTATCCATAGTGATAAGATAAGCTGAAAGTGTATAGTTTGTATATGCTTACTGTTGGGCATAAAACATAAGGTTGTGATGCCAAGGAAAAAGATGTAAGTCCAGGAATGTGTAAGGTCACCTTTGTTTATTTTATTTGCAAATTAGCATAAAAGATGAATTAAAATATGTATGAATGATGTTCATGTGTGCCTATAGACATAAGTTATAGAGTGGTGATATTAAGGGAAATGATGCAAGATCTTGAATGCGTATGACTGCCCTTGCATATTTTATTTATGTATAAGCATGAGATATGTATTGTGATGTCTGCAGACAAGTATGAGCACAATGTACATGTGTGGGGACTCGTGAGTGTCTCTAGAGTATGTTGAGCATGGGAGTGTGAATCCATGACGTATGATGAATTTATTGGATGTAGATGCTTTTGTAGTGGCTTGTTTTCCAATTGCTGCATTTAATTAAACTCAGACCAAATGGAATAACCATCGGTATTGCATACTGACTTCGAGGTCGGGATGACCAATGTTAACTCAACTCTAGAATGAGTTGGAATGCTGCCTCGACGGGCAAAGTGAGGGTGAGGACCATAGATGTACAATAGGTCCAGATCTAGGGTGAGGACTAGAGATGTCCAATAGACCCAGATGTTTAATCATCTATTGTTCAACTATTTGGTTCTGTGAACTGGGATGTGTCATGGAGGGAAGTTCACGCAGTGAAGCCTATGGACCTCTCCCCGCGGGCAGAGTGGGTTCCTGATAAAAACAAAGGCTGGGCATGACTTTCCCACGGGTTGTAACTCCCTACAACTGTGTTGTACACATAGAATCCATTGTTGTCCTTAGCCTAAATAGGTCCATGTATCCCCGTTGTAATACATGGTGGCACAGTAGGGATTGAGTGTGAGCATCCAGTGATCATGACAGAAACGGTAGCATGCATATCACTTGTTTGTGATTGAGTTGTGGATTGTGAAAAGGGAGACTTGACTCTCTCGAAATTGACCATGGAACATACTGCATCATATTTGTATGTAGCTGTGGGTGGACTAGCATGCATGTTACCAATACCGGTGAGTATGGATAAGAGAACTGCATAGTGTGCTGAATGAAGTGATACGATTGATTAGATTGTTAGTGAACGTTAAGGGTTGTGACTTATGGATGTAATGTAGAACTTAGATTACGGTTAGAATTGGATAATGTAATTTATAAGAGTAGTTCATGTAAACACTGTAGAAGTTAATGTGTCATTAAATGGCGGTTAAGAGAGGAATTAATCTGACATTGAGATTAAGACTGTTTAGTTAACTAATGTTGGATAATAACTTATCACGAATAGAAATTCATATAAGTTAACTGTATAAATGCGTATGTATTAAAGGTTAAATCTTGATCATGATAACTTACCTATAAGGTACATATTATCTTACTGGTTTGTGTTTCTGAGAAATACTTGGTTATTGTGGGTTGACTCATGGGCTTTATAGCTCACGCTCTATGATAAATGTTTTTCAGATTATGCTGCTTACTCTGATAGATGGCTGGCGGGCTTCGGTAGAACCTTCAGCTTTAAAATTGGTTAGTAATGATCCTAGTAAGACATATCAAGAATTTAGTTATTATCTAGATTTGTCTATTGTTATCTGCTTATTTGCCACCTCCTTTGGAGGGGGTGAGAGTTGCGTCGCTAGATTATAGTGATGAGCCTAGAGTGGTATACCCTGGAATCGGGTCGTAACAACTGTAGGATGGTAGAATAAAAGACTTAACGTTTGTTTTGGTTTTTTAGATGGTTGGTAGGAGGAGAGGAGCGATTGAGGGATCATCTTCCGAGGGTAGGTTTAATGTCGACCCTCAGTTGGCTTCCAGTTTATCAGATTTTGGGGGACGTGGCAACTCTCCAAAGGGATCAAATGGAGAGACAGAATAGAGCCGAGAAAAATAGAGTGATAGGAACACTTGTTGTGTGATTGGAGAAGTTCAAGAAACTTACTCCACCAGTATTTGAAGGGTTACGTGAACCACTTCAGGCTTAGAATTTGCTGTTAGACATAAGAATAATTTTTAGGACCATGGGATGTCCTGATGACCAGAGAATGTCCTTAGCCACTTTCATGTTGAAAGGTGAGGCACTCCACTGGTGAGACATGGTGGAGAGGAACATAGAGGCAGTGATGACATGGGAAACCTTTAGGAGTCAGTTCCTAGAAACCTACCTTCCTAGTAGCTATAGATGGCAGATGGCATCGGAATTTATGAAGGTAGTGCAAGGTCCGCTTACTTTTGCGTAATATGAGTCTGAATTTACACTGATGTCTAGGTTTGCACCCCACATCATCGTTGATGAGGCTGATAGTGCTGCCAAGTTTGAGGTAGGCTTGTGATTGTCGGTTAGTAAGAGGGTGGTACTCCAAAGGTTTATGAGGTACTCAAATGTTTTAGAATGTTTGAGGATGGTGGAAAGGGATAAGAGGTATCTGCAAGAACAAGACAAGAAGAGGAGTAAACGAGATAAGGAGAAGACTCATAGGTCAAGGGAGAAAGATGGAGAACGGAGCACCTATCAGAGGCAGAGGACAGTAGAGAATTTGGTTCTGGTTGAAGCTACGGGTAGTGTAGTGGCACCACCTCAGCCACGCCAACAACCCAAGTGTTACAACTGTGGGAAGATGGGACACATTCAGAGGTTTTGTAGACAATCAATGAGGTATGGAGAGGAGCAACTGGTAGTAGCAACACGACCTTCCCAACCGAGGAAAGTTAGTGTTCTGTTTGGGGAGACGAATGAGTGTGCTGAAAGAGTGACTAATGCAGTGATCGAAGGTACTATACGCACACACATGTTTGATTTTTGGCTTACTTTATAATGTATGAAATAACAAGATATAAATTGTTTTGTATGTGAGCATATGTTACATTGAGAATGGCATGACTAAAGCATAACAGACTATTGGATAAAACACTTTAGGAATCAAACATACATAATTTTGGGGACGCAATTTCTTTCATGGGGGAAGAATGTGGTGACCCTAACCCAGAAATATATAAGTTAAGAAATGTATTGTAATTAAACTGTGCAATTGGGGGTTGGATTGTAATTAATAGAGGTATGGGGAGGTATGGTGTGATTAACAAAGATCTTAATTAGCTGGAATTAGAAGTTCACGTGTAAGTCTTTAGGTTGAACGAAAGCTTAAATAAAATAAGTAGATTCTCTAGAAGGTTTCTAATTAATGGGTAAGTTAGTAATTTAGGATTGTAGATGTATTAAGATAGAAGAGGGAGTTACCAATTAGAGAAGAAGTAGGAATAAAAAAGTGTGTGGGAATTGGAAAGAGGAGAGTGGGGATGACTACAAAGAGAGGAGCCTAGGAAGTGATCGGCACAACAACTAGAGGAAGATTAGGTTTTGAATTGAAGAGAGAGAGAGAGAGAGACGATTGTGGCTGGGATTGAGATCAGTAAAAGAGAAGGAAGAGGAAATGAAGAACAAGTTAGGACCAACATCATAACAAACATTAGAGGTAAGTTGTATTTTCTGTATAATCCTCATTGGGTTCCAGAAGTCATTAATACGTAATTATATGTTTATTATTGATATTATGGTGTATGAACAACATTATGGTTGTTTTTATGCCAATATATGTTGATTGATCATGTATTATGAATTTGATAGGATGTTAGGATGATTTCCAGATTTTCTAAAAGTATTGTTTAGTATGATTTATTTATTGGGTTTTGTTCGGAATTAAATATTAACTAGGGTTACTTGAGAGTGTTTCGTTATTAAAGTTGAAGAAATAGGTGAATTATAGACTTTTGACTAAACCGAGATGTTCAGTAGCTTCCTCGACATGCCGAACAGATCACCAAACCAACCCAGAACAGTTTCGGCAGCCTTCTCGGTGTACCTAAGGGCTACCGAACGTAACGGTGAGATTGAATATCATGTTAGTTATGTTCGAATCTAACTATCTTATATGCCTACTTTTTGATCCTTTTTCCTATATTTTGATGAGCATGCTTGACATACTTTCATGCTATATGCATTACACTTGATTTATGAACCACACCAATATGAAGATTTATGACGTGAATATGGATTGCTTGATTTTGTGTTAGCATGTGTTTGTTATGCATGTATGCTTTGGAAAGGATTCCTGTGATGGCTTCCTAAGGATTGTTCGGGTGTATGGGCGTCTGGATAGCTTTCGAAGTGTGTTATCACCGAAAATCCGACTGATTTGTTGTAAAGGGTACTTATGATGGTTTCCAATGGATTATTCATGTCTATGGGCGTACGTCTAATTTCCGAAGGATCCTATCACCGGAATTCCTATTGTTTGAGATACTTCAGAGTAAGATATGGAACATGTCGTTATGGGTAATCGCCGTATAGTGACCTCCCTGGGATAGAATTCCTAAATGTACATGGGTAACCGTCCTCTTTGAAGGCCGTCCTGGGTGTTAATCCCTAAATGTACTAAATAGCTATGGGAATTGAGCTCGGGTAGGTTAAAAGTCCCACGAAACCGCGCTGTACAATGTGGGATAATTGAATGTGGAGACAAATTGACAGTAAGGTCGTGCACCGAGGTGTTGGTGGAGATTGTGGGACCAGATGATCATCGTATAGTGGAGTGCATTCTTATAAAATTGATATTGTGGAGTTCATGAATGGTTTTTTGCTTTCTACGTGTGGAATTCTTATGTTGATTCTTATATTGATATGACTTAAATTGGCATGATATGTTTACTATTATATGATTGGATTGCCTTTATTCCATGATATTATATGGTGTTTGGGACTGATGTTATCCTTCGAGGATGGACGACAGAATTGCTTCTTACTGAGCATTCCAAGGTCACGCAGCCTATTTATGTTGCAGGGTACGGAGATTGGATGGGTTGCGTGGATTTGATGCTGTTTCTATTTAGATTATTTTCTGCTTTTAATTATTAGTTCAGATCTGATGTAATAGGATTGTTGAGTTAATTATTTGGATTGTAGACTCTTCTGAAGCCATGTATGAATAAGTTTATATACTTTTTTTCCGCACTCTGATTTGTTATATAAAGGTTATGATTATCCTTGCATCGTTGAATGGGTTGTGGTGTTCCGCGTTCCTTGGTTGGGAACCAAAAGGTCACACCTCGTGATCCATGTCACCCACCTTGGGATTCGAGCATTGGGATCCAGGCCGTGACATTACATCTGTGTATTGATCCATGCATGTGTTGAGAGACTTTGGTTGTACTTTGGGTGGGGACTTACTTCCTTCTAATGTTTATTTGGTTGTTTGTCTTCTTATTTGTACTTCCTTGACATGTGTAGACTTTATATGATCCTTATATAGTTATATCTACTGTTAAAGTCTACATGTGTTGATCTCTCTTGGCAATTTTAAAGCTATGTATTGTCATACTTTTGCCTGAGATTTTTCCCTATTTGTGTAAACTTGGCTGCTGAATATACTTATCCTTATCTCTTGTCTACACATTGGCTCTAGGATTGGACCTATGACCATTGAATATCCCTGTGGGGTCCAACCTATCACATATTATACCTTGTTTATGCTTATTGGATATCTCTGTAACAATTGTCTCAATATTTGTTGCATTGATCATTTATGCTTAGTCTTAACAAATCTTTCAAATGATCTTTTCTTGTGATATTGAAGTCCTGGCTTGTGTTTATCATGCTTTTATCCCTAGTTATCTATATTGATTCACACAAATTCATACACTTTGCATTCTGCCTAAATTCAAATCACACTACCTGATGTGTTGTTTCGCAAGTGCACGAAATCGTAGCAAGTAATAAAGTAATGAAATAGAGTGTCGAACCCACAGGGAATTGTAAGCTACTAAATACCGAAATTACTATTCTAAATTCTATTTGGACAATCGAATAATGAGATGGGTTTTTAACTAACAATTAAAATTAAAGACTAAGAAAATAAATAAAAAGTTAACCAATTGATTAAAATACTAAGGCATTTGATTTCATTGTAGCCAATCCGAATTAAATCTTAAATATTCATGCTATTGAAAATTACACTTCAATTTGAAAGTGAAGCTCCCTAATCTACCCAAAGGTCTCTCTCGAGCACCAATGAACTTAACTCCACGTGATAACCCATGATATCTCTATGTGAATTTAAAAGTATGCAGACACATTAATATTTATGGATTTTCATGCAAAGCTACACCATGCCAATACCTCTATCAACATGTAGAATATGGTATTTTATCATAAGAAACTAATATTGTATGTCTTCTCTAGGTCTCAATACAACTTAACAAAAACAATTAAATGGTGATCAAGTACTCAATTGGATTAAGCACAATGATAAAACACTCAAATTTGAATTATAAATTCAATAGCAATAAATAAAAAAATTAAAACATCATGGCTAGACTACATAAAAGCCATAGCAGAAACATTAGCTCATGAGGGAGCCAAGAACAGCCATTGTTTCTTCAAGAACATAAAAACAAAAAATAAAAAGAAGAAAAGAAAAGAAGAAAACTAATGGTGATGCTCCAAGTTCCAACTGGTCTTCATGTCCACCGAAGAGTTCTCTCCACGTCCTAAATTCCCCTCTATTTATAGAGGTTCAGAGATCAAAAACTCTCCCATACGAACAATCGTTAATGGCAGCATCTATTTCTAGCTTTGATCTTCTTCCTTCTAATTTGATTTCCAACTTTCCTTCTTGATTGGTTGTTGGTTTCTTGGCTTCCAAGCATACCAAGAATCTTCCTTCTAAGTTTAGTTGTTTCTAAAAAATGAATGCAGCATCAACAGCTTCTTTAAAATTTTGGTTACTTTCCAAAACGCACGAATAGGGAAGAACGAGTCAACTTGCTTTTGGCGAATTGGCTGAACCGACTCGGGTCGGGTTGCTTAGCTGAACTGTTTTAAGTTTGATTGCCTTTGACAAAGGTGGTTTGACCCGTCTGAACTAGACTTTGTCCCATAAATGTCTTTGCATCAATAAATTAGGCATAATTAAAACAATTAATATATTATGCAAAGATAAAAGAATTTGGCATCTTCAAGTAAAATGGGGAATTAAATATGAGAAAAATACCAGATAAGTCATGGAATTATTGTTATAAGATGTGATATTTTCATGACTTATCACTTCCCCCATTGGGATTAGGGACTTTAGGGTACCTAATGGGTTTGCATAATTCATATTTTTGTGGTTTGCTTATCCTACACCATGTCATTATTGCATTTTTATTGGTGTGTGTCCCGAAGTGAGTTAGAAGATATCATTGTATCCCTCTGTTTCATGGATCCTACTTCTACACGTCCACTTGTGTGATCCTACAAATCATTTGTAGTGTATTACATAAGATTGTGGTTGTTATTTTGCAAGTGGTCTCATCTGTTTATATTGGAGCTAAAATTGTTAAATTATTTCATAGGGTTAGAGCCAATATTTATGATTGTTGTTGCCTTTTGGGGTTAGAGCCAAGCAGCTAGTTGTGTTCGTCTCGCAGGTTAGAGCTCTTTATGGTTGTTGCCGCCTTTTGGGATTTGTGCCAACTACGCTATTTGTTGTCGCCTCATATGATTAGTTTACAATTTTGGTAAGAACTTAGTTTATTCAGATGGACCTTAACAAAATAGCAATCACATCATTGATTTCCCTTCAAATTTGCCCATCTCTTTGTCTATTTCTGATAGAAAGGGGGAGAGTGATTTGGGAGAATTGGGAGATCTAGGTACTCCTACTATATAACACATATTTTTCTTGCAGGTATTCTTATCTTTTTTCCAGGTATGTCTACGTATGGGGGAGCACTGCAAAAGCTGAGGGGGAGCACAAATTTAGTGTTATTTTCCTGTTTCAGTTTTTGCCATATGTAATTGAGCTGATATTGTATTTCTCTATTTGGTAATCTCAATTCATAGGTGTCTAGTTGTGTGTACCTAGAATAGGTATTTTTGTCACAAATTGACAAAGGGAGATATTGTTAATCTGATAGGGATTCCCTAGACATTTCTTGTTCGTCAATTGTGACTAAGTCCTTGAGAGTCTGTAATGGTCCTACATTGAAGATCAAGACTTGCAACATCAAGGAAGACTGAAGCTTCAACAAGCGTCTATCTGACGAGGTCCCCTATTCAGGTATACTGTACACATGCATTATCCAGTCCCTAGGAACACAACAATCATTTTATATCATGTTATTTCAAGGGATGATGAGCCCCTTACCAGTTAAGGGGCACACCGCGGTCATTGGTCATCTGGACTTTGTCTGGACAACCATATACTACCCACGAATGGTTGATACCTTTCATTGATAGACCTTGAGGAGTTATACCTTAGAAAGACATCTTAGGAAAATCCCCAGGTCCGTGTCGATCACATTGCAGACCAATTCTTTGATTGTGTGATCTGCACAGTGCCCGGCCGATCGACTAGGGCACTGATTGATTCCCAATCAATCGAATATCCGTCCGACCTCACTAGAGCAGCTTGTTGTTCCTTGAATCTGTAGGGTTCTGGTCAACCAGAGGCCACAGAGAGGCTGGTGGCACTTTTTCCAATGGTAACTAACTCCACTTACTTTTTGTCAGAATATAGCCGTTAGGAGTCACTCGGCTGACTTGCCAAAGTGCCTGGCCGACCGGTCAAAGCAGAATTCTTGCTGTATAAATTGATCGAGAATCCAATGCTTTGTACAACTTGAGGACGACACTTTAGCGTATCCCAGAATCCCAATTTTCCCATCAAGAGCCCTCTAAACCTCATCACATAATTCTAGGAGTCTTGTAAGGACCTAAATCCACTAAAAAGGATGTTTATTTAATTAATTAGAATGAATTGTGCATTGTGTGCATAACATGATTGAGTGTTTATTTGTATTATTGATTAACAAATCATGTGAACTATTGTAGCGACCCGAAAAATTTCAAAAATCTAGAAAAGGGTATTTTGGTTATTTAATAGGTGAACGAGGTTGAACCAGTGAGATTAATCCAGAGAAGAGTAGAACATAATGTGAGTGAACCCCAGACATAAAATTAAGTTGTAATACCTTGAGAGTTGGGTTAAATCACCATTTAAGTGAAAACCTAGATTGAACAGAACCAAACTGAACCTTAACTTAAGAAGGGGAGTATAAATACTCCATATGTCTTCTAAAACCCTATTTGGCTGAGATTTTGAGAGAGGGAGAAACCCTAGATCTTGAGAGGGGGTTTGCAAGAACAAGGCAAGGTAAGGAAGGGAGATGGCGTACAAAAATCAAAGGGGACGTGACAACGAAAGGGGGAGCACGAGGAACACGCGACTATAGCGAAACATGGTGAGTGAACTCTCATTTATTTTGGCAAAAACCCAAATACCAGTTGTATGTACAATTGCTGAACATTATTTGTGAAAAAGATTAGTGTTGTGCATGCTAAATTAGATGATTACATGCATTATAAATGTGGAGATTGGAGTTAGAGTGTAAATCTACCTTGGGGTTCATAATCTGAACCCAAACAATAAAATGTGTTGATTCAATCATATAAAAGGATTAGAATGTCCAATACATGTTTAAGAATGCTTATAGAATGTTTTTGGACCCACTTAAGGTGTAGGAATGATGTAGAGTTGCACTAGAAGAGAACTGGAGAAACCAAAAAAACCCAGAATCGCGCTCGTCAGCGGGTGGACAGTCCATCAACGGAACCCACCGACTGAACATAGAGAGACTGAGTTGCTGTCGGTGGGTGGTCGGTCCACTGACGGGACCAACAGACAGAGGGCATGGATCCTCGGGGGAAAATCGTCAGCGACACCGACGGGACCCACCTATGGGGGTCGGTTGATTCATCAGTGGCACTGACGGATCCACCGAAGGACAGATTTTGGGACATTGTCGGGGGCACATCGATCCGCTGATGAACCTACCGATAAGGGGTTAACCTGTCAGGATTGTGGCTGTTGTCAGATCCCATCGGTCCACCGAAGAGACCTTCAACGGGTTGTCGGTCCACCGACCAAACCCTCGACGGTGACTATCCTGTTGACTTGTGCCCGTCAACGGATCCCATCGGTCCACCAACGTGACTGTCGGCGGGTGGTCGGTCCATTGACCAAACCAATCGACAGAGACTATCCTGTTGACTTGTGGCAGTCGACGGATCCCATCTTTCCACCGACGAAGCCACCGATGAGGTGGTCGACGGGTGATCGGTCCACTGACAAACCCACCAACCGGGACATTTTTGGTATTTGTGGGGAGGGTGGTCCACCGACCAAACCCCATCGATCTACCGATGACCCATCGACGGAGTCATCGATGGGGTGTGTTTTGAAGAATTGTTAGAGGAGACTCTGGGTGACTAGGGTGGACCACATCCACCGATGAATCCACCTTAGAGTGGTGTGTTTGTGAGTGTTTGGTAGATAGGGGAGACCTATCCACAAACCAGTCTACCGACTAGACCTCCCTTGGAAGTTAGACTATGTGCTTCGTGAGTGAAGACTAGAGGATGTGCAATGTAGTTTCTTAGGGCCATCTGGCAGAGTGGGGAATATGTGAGTTAGCCTAGGGTTTATATTGAACCTGGGGACTGTATGGATTCCTTGAGACTAGTGTAAAGTTAATTTCTAAGGGTGAGGTTCATAGAGACCTACTTAGACTTGCAGAATAGAATAGGAGACTGGGTGAATGTAAGTGCCCTAGTAATACTTATGGTATCAGTTAACTTAGAAGGCAAAGCCTTGATCCCGTGTAATGAAAAATCAAATTAATGAGATGAAAGTTACAAATAACTTTTCAGAAAGCAAAAGAGAAATGATAAGATGGAAGCCCGAAGCCTAACCAGTTTGTGAAATGATTCACACACATAAGTAAGAATGCGCATAACACTTGTAATGAAACAAGTAACACATGAGTACAGTTATGATATTTCATAGATGTAAATTGTATATGGTAAAGGATCATATGTACGCATGCTTATGTATTAACAAAATGTATGGCAATGAGACGTAATAATAGTAATAACCTCGACGGTTCAGAATCACTAGGACCATGATGTATGCAATCTATAGTGATAAGATAAGCTGAAAGTGTATAGTTTGATGTATACGCTTTTACTATTGGGCATAAAACCTAAGGTTGTGATGCCAAGGAAAAGGATGTAAGTCCTTGAATTTGTAATGTCACCCTTGTTTATTTTATTTGCAAATGAGCATAAAAGATGAATTAAAACGTGTATGAATGTTGTTCATGTCTGCCTATAGACATAAGATATAGGGTGGTGATATTAAGGCAAATGATGCAAGATCTCGAATACGTATGATTTCCCTTGCTTATTGTATTTACGTAAAAGCATGAGATATGTACTGTTATGTCTATGGACAAGTATGAGCACGATGTACATGTATGGGGACTCGTGAGTGTCTCTAGAGTATGTTGAGCATGGGAGTGTGAATCCATGACGTATAATGAATTGAATGGATGTAGATGCTTTTGTAATAACTTGTTTTCCAGTTACTGCATTTAATTAATCTAAGATCAAATGGAATAACCATCGGTATTGCATATTGACTTCGAGGTCGGGATGACCAATGTTGACTCAACTTTAGAATGTGTTGGAATGCTACCTCGAGAGGCAAAGTGAGGGTGAGGACCAGAGATGTCCAATAAGCCCAGATGTAGGGTGAGGACTAGAGATGTGCAATAGGACCAAATGTTTAATCATCTATTGTTTAACTATTTGGTGTTGTGAACTACGATGTGTCATGGAGGGAAAGTTCATGCGGTGAAGCCCTTGGACCCCTCCCCGTTGGTAAAGTGGGTCCACGATAAAATCAAAGGTGGGGCATGAGTTTCCCATGGGTTGTAACACCCTAAAACTGTGTTGTACACACGGAATCCACTATTAGGCTTAGCCTGAATAGGTCCATGTATCCCCGTCGTGATACATGGTGGCGCAGTATGGATCGAGTGTGTGCTTCCAGTGATGACGATAGAAACGGTAGCGCGCATATCACTTGTTTGTGATTGAGTTGTGAGTTGTGAAAAGGGAGACTTGACTCTTTTGATATTGAGCATGGAGCATACTGCATCATATTAGTATGTAGCTGTAGGTGGACTAGAATGCATGCTACTAATCCCGATGAGTATGGATAAGAGAACTGCATAGTGTGCTGAATGAAGTGATACGATTGATTAGATTGTTAGTTAGTGAACGTTAAAGGTTGTGACTTATAGATGTAATGTATAGAACTTAGATTACGGTTTGAATTGGGTAATGTAATTTATAAGATTAGTTCATGTAAACACTGTAGAAGTTAATGTGTTATTAAATGATGGTTAAGATAGGAATTAATCTGTCATTGAGATTAAGACTGTTCAATTAACTAATGTTGGATAATAACTTATCACGAATAGAAATTCATAATAGTTAACCGTATAAATGCATAAGTATTAAAGGTTAAAACTTGATTATGATAACTCACCTATAAGGTACATATTATCTTCCTGGTTTGTGTTTCTGAGTAAATACCCGGTTATTGTGGGTTGACTCAGGGGCTTTATAGCTTACGCACTATGATAAATGTGTTTCATATTATGCTGCTTAATCTGATAGATGACTGGCGGGCTTGGGTAGAAGCTTCAGCTTTATAATTGGTTAGTAATGATCCTAGTAAGACTTATCTAGAATTTAATTATTATTTAGATTTGTCTATTGTTATCCGCTTATTTGTCACCTCCTGTGGAGGGGGTGAGAGTTGTGTCGCTAGATTTTTGTGGTGACGCTAGATGGGTATTCCCTGGAATCGGGTCGTAACAACTGTAGGATGGTAGAATAAAAGACTTAACGTTTGTTTTGGTTTTTCAGATGGCTGGTTGGAGGAGAGCAGCTGGTGAGGGATCATCTTCCAAGGCTAATGTTGATGCCGACCCTCAGTTGGCTGTGGTGCAATATGAGGTTCAATTTGCAATGATGTCAAGGTTTGCACCTCAAATCATGGCGGATGAGGTTGATAAGGCTGCCGAGTTTGAGGAAGGCTTACGACTGTCGATTTGGAAGAAGGTGGTACGCAAAGGTTTAGGAAGTACTCGGATGTTTTAGAATTTGCGAGGATAGTGGAAAGGGATAATGTGAGGTATCTGCAAGAACAAATACAAGAAGAGGAGTAACCAAGATAAGGAGAAGACTCATAGTTCAAGGGAGTGAGATAGAGAACAGAGCACAGATGAGAGGCTGAGGACAGTAGAGAAGTCGGTTCCAGTTGACGATACGAGTAGTGCGGTGGCACCACCTCTACCATGCCCACCACCCAAGTGTTACAACTGTGGGAAGATAGAACACATTCAGAGGTTTCGTAAACAACCCAGGAGGTACGGAGAGGAGCAAATGGTAGCAGCAACATGACCATCCCAACTGGGGATAGTCAATGTTCTGTTTGGGGAGATGAATGAGTGTGTTGACAGGGTGACTAACGCGGTGATCAAAGGTATTACACGCACACACATGTTTGAGTTTTGATTTACTTTATATTGTATGAAATAACATGATATAAACTATTTTGTATGTGAGCAAATGTTACATTGAGAATGGCATGACTAAAGCACAACAGGCTTTTGGATTAAACACTTTAGAAATCTTACATACATAATTTCAGTGAAGAAAGTTTTTTAAGGGGGGAAGAATGTAGTGACCCTAACCCAGAGTTAAATAAGTTAAGTAATGTATTGTAATTAAACTGTGCAATTGGGGGTCATATTGTAATTAATAGAAGTATGGGGAGGTATGGTGTAATTAACAAAGATCTTAATTAGCTAGATTAGAAGTTCACGTGTAAGTCTTTAGGTTGAACAAAAGCTTAATTAAAATAAGTAGACTCTCTAGAAGGTTTCTAATTAATGGGTAAGTTAGTAATTTAGGATTGTAGATGTATTAAGATAGAAGAGGGAGTTAACAATTACAGAAGAAGTATGAACATAAGAAGTATGTATTAAGATTGGCGCAGCAGCTAGAGGAAGATTAGGTTTTGAATTGGAGAGAGAGAGAGAGAGAGAGAGAGAGAGAGAGAGAGAGAGACAATTGTGGCTGGGATTGAGATCAGTAGAAGAAGAGGAAGAGGAAAGGAAGAACAAGTAAGGACCAACATCATAACAAACATTAGAGGTAAGTTTAAGTTGGATTTTCTGTATAATCCTCATTGGGTTCCGGAAGTCGTTAATGCGTAATTATATTTTTATTATTGATATTATGGTGGATGAAGTACATTACGTTTGTTTTTATGCCAATATATGTTGATTGATCATGTAGTATGAATACATTACGTTTGTTTTTATGCCAATATATGTTGATTGATCATGCGTAATTATATGTTGATAGGGTGTTATGATGATTTCTTGATTTTCTAAATGTATTGTTTAGTATGATTTATTTATTGGGTTTTGTTTGGAATTAAATATTAACTAGGGTTAGTTAGGAAATGTCTAACGGTGTTAAAACTCTAACCTTGGGTATCATGAACAACTACTCCAGTCTCTTTGGTGAACCAATCCAAAGTTACGTCTTTGTAAAGACCTGAACTTCGACCCTAAATTAAATAGGATTAGTAGCTAAAGTTAATCTAAATAATTAGATTAATCTCACAAGTAGCTGAGATTAGTGACCAGGGGATCCCTGACCTCAGAAAAAAATAAAGATTTAACTAACTTGAGAATTAAATTAAAAAGGGCAGCCTGTATAACCAGCAGAAAGCTTAGAGGTTAATTAGGCCTCAATTAATTAAACGAGGTGATTAAGATGAAATTATTAGCATCTGAGATCCTCCTCGGATCCATTAGCAAAAGCCCTCTGACAGAGCCTGCCTAAGTGACCTATCGAAAAAGATAAGAGCCGAAACCCGGAATTACCCCCGCTGCTGAAACTATTCACAATCCGACCCGTAAGGCCTATAAATAGAACCCTTATGTTCTATTTCAACATTTTATCAATTCTTCTTCCTCTCTTCCCTCTCTTGGAGCTATGAAGCATGTTGGAGAAGGCTATGGAATCGCGAGAGATGGCAAATCGACTTCGGAATCACTCTGGCGAAAGTCCCAAGTTGAGTAACCTACTTTGAAGTTGTCATTTAGTTGTGTTTTAGTGTTTTGACTTAGGAGAAGGGTTGTTTGCTTCCCACCCACCTTCTCCAAGGTACTTAGACCATTTGAAATGATGTATGAGGAACCCTAAAATCCTAGACCAAATAATTAACCCCATGTGAAGTGAAAATCAAACCCTAATTGGAGAGAAAAATGGGGAAAGACCCAAATCTCCACTTTGGACTAGATGAAAGTGAAATACAACCATGGAAAGACCTTCTTGGGAGCAAAACCAAGCTCCCAGCTAAATTTCAGACCTACTGGCCTTCTCTATGGCTTCAGCGCAATCTTCGGTGCACCCAAGAGGTCGCCGAAACGCAGAGACCATTTCAGGTGTCAGGTTTGGTCGCCGAAGGTGATTTAGGCGAGCTTAAAAGGTTGCTCAACCATCCTTGGGCGAGCCTAAGAGGTCACCAAACATCATAAATGACTAAAGCAACTTGATTTCTCGTCTATCGAGACTCATTCAGACCAAACCCCAAAATATCAATTCATTTGGCACACTTTAGTGTGTTTCAGCGCGCCGAAATGACGCCGAACACCTCGCCAAAGGGAACCACATGCCAGATGGAGGTGATTCCAAAGGAAGCGCGTGTATCTTGACTAGGTAAATGTGTTTGCCCTATTTCCTGGTCCTATGAAAGGACGCTATGATTGTGCCCAAGCTAAGAGTGAACCCACAATGCTCACTGGCACACACTGCCCAAAATGTTGGAACATGAGTGAATACACTTCACTGTAGGTTTACTTATTAAGGCTTTCAGCTTATGCCTGTTGTTTAACATTTTTCAGGTTCAGGAGCCTAGATGAAAAGGGAGAGCTCGGAATGGGTAGCGCACTCCTGTAGAATATGTAATATAGTCTAGACACAAACTTAATTTACCTAGAAGTTTGTAGATTTTGGGTTCAAAGTGTATTTAGTTACTTATATCTTACTAGAACTGTTAGAACTTTTGCTCATGATATGATTACTCTTAGCCACATTCGTAGGAATACGGGGTGAAGGTCGCACTTAAACTGGAAAACCTACAATAATCAGAAATTTCCGGTTTGGGTCGTGACAGAATGGTATCAGAGCCTAAGTTCTTCTAAGAATTAAGTAACTAGTTTAGGACTTACATAAGGTCCCATATTAGAACCTTATAGGTTGATCTTCAGTAGGTTAAGTAAGGGATAAGGGGTGAAATACGAATAGGATGGGAGTTAGTGAGGTACGTTTGATTGTTGATTGTGCACACTAGTCAGTACATTGGATGGACAAGCAGGAATAACTAGCCTACTATTCCTGGGAGTTCTGAATCAGCGGCTACTAGGGTGAAGTCTCTCCCTAGTACTGGATTATCATGTTCATAAGGATGTGGTGATCTAAAATTTTTGATTGTTGTATGATCCAACTTAAAATTACATAGAACGCCAATGCTGATAAATTTCCAGATTTCTAGGCCAACAGAGTTGCAAATGCATTAGGCCGAGAAATTTGGTAAATTTATGGAAATTGGATTTTTTATATTTAAATAAGAAGACTTATAAATAATAATCAATTACATCTCACCAAAATATTATCATAGTAATGATTTTCCTCATGTTCACCCTAATTAGCTTGATCCAGGTCTGGTCAGACACTATTCATTCCAGACTTGGGCCGGATCCTACACCCAATTTAAGTTCCTTTAAAATTTTATGATGGGAGTGGTTTGATTGGATGAAATAGCTTCTAAAATTTGTAGAAAAATTTGTGTTTTGAAATTTTTCAATTTGGGAGCCTGGTTAGCTTCGGTGACCTGTTCGGCGACCACATAGGTGCGCTGAACGTCGGGCCGAAGCCCTAGCCGAACCTTATAAGTTATGTTTTAAGTTAAAAATTTTTATTCTCTCTCATTCTCTTCTCTAAGACATCACTCTCAACTCCCTCTAAGCACTACACCACTACAATCTAAGCCTCCAAGCAAGGTAATCTCGCTCATTTCCCTGTTAGTTTTAGGGCAGAAGTTTGGGCCCTCATTTTGTAATAGATTCGTAACTCCCCATTGTGAATGACAATGGTTGATATTAGTATTTTTATTTTATGGATATGTGCCTTCTTGTAAGCCTTAAAAATTTTAACCCTAGAACTCTTTAGAGAAATTTCGGGGACGAAATTCTTTTAAGGGGGTTGGACTGTAAAGACATGAACTTCGACCCTAAATTAATTAGGATTAGTAGCTAAAGTTAATCTAAACAATTAGATTAATCTCACAAGTACCTAAGATTAGTGACCAGGGGATCCCTGATCTCAGAAAAAAAATAAAGATTTAACTAACTTGAGAATTAAATTAAAGAGGGCAGCCTGTATAACCAGCAGAAAGCTTAGAGGTTAATTAGGCCTCAAATAATTAAACGAGGTGATTAAGATGCAATTATTAGCATCCGAGATCTGCCTCAGATCCATTAGCAAAAGCCCTCTAACAGAGCCTGCCTAAGTGACCTATCGAAAAAGGTATGAGCCGAAACCTGGAATTACCCCCGTTGCTGAAACTATTCACAATCCGACTTCTAAAGTTTATAAATAAAACCCTTAGGTTCTATTTCAACATTTTTTCAACTCTTCTTCCTCTCTTCCCTCTCTTGGAGATATGGAGTATGTGGGAGAAGGCTATGAAATCGCGAGAGATGGCAAATCGACTCTGGCGAAAGCCCCCAATTGAGTAACCTACTTTGAAGTTGTCATTTAGTTTTGTTTTAATGTTTTGACCTAGGAGAATGGTTGTTTGCTTCACACCCACATTCTCCAAGGTACTTAGACCATTTGAAATGATGTATGAGGAGCCCTAAAACGGTAGACCAACTAATTAACCCTTGAAGTGAAAATCAAACCCAAGGTGGAGAGAAAAAGGGGGAAATACCCAAATCTCCACCTTGGATTAGATGAAAGTGAAATACAACCATGGAAAGACCTTCTTGGTAGCAAAACCAAGCTCCAAGCCAAATGTAAGACCTACTGGCCTTCTCTATGGTTTCGGCGCTCCCAGGAGGTCGCCGAAACTCGGAGACCATTTCAGGTCTCAGGTTTAGTCGCCGAAGGTGATTTACGCGAGCCTAAAAGGTCGCCGAACCATCCTTGGGTGAGCCTAAGAGGTCGCCGAACATCATAAATGACTGAAACAACTTGATTTCTCATCTATCGAGACTCATTCAGACCAAACCCCAAAATATCAATTCATTTGGCACACTTTGGTGTGTTTTGGCACGCCGAAAGGACGCCGAGCACCCCGACAAAGGGAACCACATGCCGATGGAGGTGATTCCCAAGGGGGCGCATGTAATGACCTGGACCCTTAAAGGAATATTTCTTAATTAATTATTATTATTAATTATTTGTTTTCATTTAAATTATT
>JAUPMG010251273.1:0-21950 GCA_031762675.1 Pachysandra terminalis
GAGAATCCTCTCTCCTTTGATTTAGGAAAAGAGAGAGAGAGAGAGAGAGAGAGACAGGAGAGTTTCTTCAGGTTTGGAAACTTAACTTAAAAGAGAGGATTTGGAAAATTGAGTTCGAATTTGAAAAGAGATACGTGAGTGAGTGAGTGATTCGTTAATGGGGTTAACAAAGGAGGGTAATTGATTTTTTCGAATTTGAAAAGAGATACATGAGTGAGTGAATGATTGATTCGTTAATGGGGTTAATAATTGGTTAATTGATTTGGAAAATTAAATCGGATATAGAAGGTATTCGAATTTGAAAAGAGAAACGTGAATGAGTGATTTTAGGAAGGTTAAAAAGTGAGAAACTGGGGGTCTAGTTTTGAATTTAGAAGGTTAAAACGTGGGCAGGTAATAAAAAGTGGGACCAATAAAAAGAAAGAGAGTATTCTGAAAAAAAAAAAAAAAAAAGATTTGAGGAGAGATTTTAGGAATGAGTTGGAGATTTTAAGATATTTTTTATTTTGTAAATATTACATATATGAGGTGGCAATATATTATTGGTTTTCAAGTCCTTTTTTATTATAAGAAAATCAAAATTCTGAGAAATTAGGATTCAGGGAAGGAAGGCTTGAGAGGCATCCTCCCTTCCCAGTATGTTTGGTATATATTATAAGATATGTCATTATAATAATATTTTGCGGGCTTAATATACTAAATGAATATTTAACATAGCATAAATTTGATTTATATCAGAAGGGTATAATAGGAATTTGTGTTCATGATTCTTATAACCTTCTCGCTAACCAAACACATTATGCAGAATTTTCATTCAAAATCAGTCAATTTTCCTGCAATAACCAAACAGCAATAAGAACTTACTTTCACTTTCTTTTCACATTACTTTCACTTTATTTTCATGTTTCTTTTCCTTTGAGACACTTTGACTCTAACCAAATACAGCCTAAGGATATGATAGGGTGGGATGGGTTACCCTTTTAGACCCCTCCAACAAAATACTTATTTACGTGAGAATTACAATAAACACTTCTCAGGGTGTAAATTATAATTCTCATGAATCATGAGAATTGGATGTCATTTTTTTTTCACGTAAATTTTAATTCCCATGAGAATTGGTCATCCCAACTTAAGAATTGAATTCTCACCCCCTGAATTCAAGCGATCCAAACGGGTCTGGATAAAATTACAGAATCTTACTTTGAAGTATCTAGTAATTACATAGACCTTTCTTTACCTTTCTGAAATAACATATAACATTTTGTCGTTTTTTTTTTTATTTAAATATCATCATTCATTAATTTACTCATTTATTAGTGAAAGCTAATCGGTTTCCCGCTAAAACTTCCTCCTGATAAAGCAATCGAACCACGCGAATTCTCAGCGTCGAAGTTTCGAACTATCCGTTTCTCTATTGCTCGAACTCCATCACCGCTCTTTACGAAAATCAAGTCGAAATTGTGAGATTTCCGATCGATATAGACCAAGTGAAAGACAGAAGAACTGTAGAAGTGCAGTTCTTCATCTTACATATCGAGATCTACTTGAATTGTTAGGGTTTTAAGCAATTCCATTCCTCTGCAACTGCCGCGTGAAGTTTCTTCTTTCGAGATCTCGATTTCTGAATCCATTAAATGAAGTTGAAGATCAACAAAGCCTGCGATTTAAGCTCCATTTCTGTTCTTCCTCCTCACTCCAGGTTTGGATCCTACTACAGAAGAAGGAAGCCTTATTTATTTTCGTTTCTTCTTCTTCTTCTTCTTCTTCTTATACTTCTTCGTCTTCTTATACTTTTGTTTTTGATGATATCAAGGAGAGCAAAATCTATCCCGCATGGACCAGATTCTTCAGGCTTTAGCAGAAGCCAAGCTTCTCAGCTTCGATCGCAGCTGTCGCAGCAATCATTTTCACAAGGATTTTCTTCTCAGTTTGGAGTATCGTCTCAGCTCTCACAGAATTCGCTTGACGAGATCCTAACGAATGAACAGGTTAGGACCTCGGTTTTGTTTTGTTTTCCAGGTTTTGGCGGAACTGGATTGCATATTTACTTGAATTCATGTAGTTTGAGATTTTTGGACGGATTAAATTAGTTCGAATTTGATGAGCATCTGGTTAGTTAACGGTAAGATGGTCGACTCTGGCCAAATTATTTTCGTGTATTTTTAATATTCTTTTATTTAGTAATTTGGAATTGTTCTAACTTTCTGCATCTCTCAATATCCATTCGAAATGATCTACCTAGTTATGTTATCTGTTTTTTCTTCTTCATTTATGATAATGAACTATAAGAATTCGGATCTTCCTTAATCCTCCCCTTTATTGGCATAGTCACCGACTGTTGATCATGGAAGAACCTCTAATTTGTCCTTATATTACTGTTCTTAGTAGTATTAATTGAAGAAAGTTGAAAAATGAAAAAAGAAAACATAAAACCTAGGATCTGAATTTCTGTCATTTATTTTTTGTTGGAAGACATGATTGTAGTAAAAGGAAGAATTTGAGTTGAACTCTAATTTTTTACTCAGCTGCACAGTGAAGATTTCATTTATTTTTTGTTGCAAGACATGATTGTAGTAAAAGGAAGAATTTGAGTTGAACTGTATCTGCTTTTCTTCTTCATTTAGGATAATGAACTATAAGAATTCGGATCTTCCTTAATCTGCCCCTTTATTGGCTTAGTCACTGACTGTTGATCATGGAAGAATCTAAAATTTGTCCTTAAATTACTGTTCCTTGTAGTATTAATTGAAGAAAATGGAAAGCGAAAAAAGAAAACATAAAACTTAGGATCTGAATTTCTTTCAATTATGTTTGTTGGAAGACATGATTGCAGTAAAAGGAAAATTTGAGTTGAACTCTTAACTTTTTACTCAGTTGTACAGTGAAGACTAACCATGATTGCTTTAGTGAAAATAGAATACAGATTTGGTTCTGATTTTTTGAATTGAGCTTTCTGGTTTTAGTTCTCATTTTTTGTATATTGCCTTTACTGCATTTGACCTCTATTTGTTTTACTGGAATTCTTTTCTTGTTTTTTAAAAGCTATCATTTGCCTTCAGAAGAAATCAGAAAATCTGTTAGTACTATTTCAGACAATCCCCTTTTTTTGTCTTACATGGTCTTTTCTTATTAATATGGGTTTCTATTCATCAAAATTGTGAAATTTAATTTTCCCTCCTGGCTGGCTTTGAAAAATTAAAAGCTTCTAAACTTCTTTTGCTTACAAACTCAGAAATTTGATTCTCAAGAACGAGAAAACCCAGTCAAGAGGGTTTCTTGTTTGGCACCCGTCACATACACACGAGAAGAGAGTCAAAGTCAAATGCCAATTTCACGATCATCATCCAATCTTATGCGCAAATGGGGATCTGCTTCTGTTCCAGATCATAGATGTAATATCACTATTAACCATTTAATAGATACTTTCTGCATTTTATAGTTTATACACATTTATTTTACTAGCACAACATGAATCAGGAAAAGCTTATTCCTTTTAATATGAATTCTCGCACTGTCAAAGGGAATTTTTTTAGTGTTTCTCTGGCTCTACATGATTAGGCAGTCAACCATGTATAGTTGCATAGATTGGTGTGACTTAACACTGGATAATAAATTTTGATTGAATTGAGCAGGTAAGATCAGTGAGGAACTTGAACGCAGGGTTGGACTTATGGAGACTTCATTAAATAGGTTTGGAATGATTCTGGATTCTATTCAAAGTGATGTGATGCAAATGAGCAAAGCAATAAAAGAAGTATCTCTGGAGAGTAAGTGTGGATACACCATTTGAATTTAAGATAATGAAACCTCACTTGTCAAACCATAACCTGACAGTCCACTCCCCACCTATGTCAAAGTAGATATCCAGTGATGAACTAACTTGATTTGTCTTAACTCTTAAGTGATGTTATCTACTTAAAGGATTGAGATATGAAATCTCACGAGTAATAAACAGATCAAATGTTAGGAAAAAGTCTTGTGAACAATTTAGGACGGTGATTTTAGTTTTTTTATTCATATGATTAATTAGTTTGTGCAATTCTGGTGTTCTCATTCAGCGGAAGGCGTGCGGCAGAAGTTGATTGGTCATGATGACTCACTGCATCTAATGGTAAAATGAGACTCTGGTTTTTCTACTTTCTTCCTTGAACTGATATTTTGCTTCAGGTATTAACAAATGTAGTCTTACACTGACCTGGGATATGATAACCAGCTAAAAGGAAAAGAAGATATCAAAGAGAGCATTGATGGGAGCTTAAAGTATATTTCTGATCAGCTGGGCAAGGATTTGTACCAAGACAAGTTACAAGAGACTGTTTCCGTCATTTCAGCCTTACCAGACCGGATTGAAGCATCTCTAATGAAATTAAAAATGGAACTTTGTGGGGCCTTTGCCAAAGAAATAAAGGTATTATGAAGTTCCAATGAATATTACTAGAAATCTAGAAGACATTTAGATATAAAAAGTTGTAAGATAGCATCCTATTTAGTTTTTCTCTCTTTTATTTTATTTTATTATTATAATTTTTTTTTTTTTGAGATGAGGAGAGGGAAGTGCTGGATTGAAAAAATTTCCTCCCAAAACAAGTCAAAAACTCAAAGTAATTGCTTGATAACAAGAGTCCCTGTCAAAATTCTCAATATTGAACTTTCTATTTCTATATACTGAAATGCAGTTCAGCAACAGGGTTAAGAATGTACTGATTCTCATGAACACTCAAATTTTGTAACACTTGTGAAATGCTGATTAAAAAGCTAATTTATATGTTTGTCTTCTTATGCGTCAATCTGCTGCTTTCTCCATCTTTTTTCTCTTAAAATTCCTTCAGGCATTGGATAGCAGTCTGAAGGCCTCCAACCATTCATGTCCAACGCCCAAAACTCATCCACCACAGGTATTTCTCCCAGAATGATGACCCATCAATTTCGTAGTGTGTCTATCTAATTGGAATATGTATTCTCAGAAAAGCTTTTGTATTTGTGAATTTGTAGAAGAGAAGCTCCCATGCGACTTGGTGTCAGGAAAAGGAAGAACCTGTTATGGAATAGTATGTTTGTAAGACTCAAATTCCTCTCTTTTACTGATAGAAAAAGACTCAAATTTCTTTCTCTTCCCTGTTTACTATTTTCCTAAATCATGCAAGTTATGACTAATTCATAGCATCATAAATGTGATCATCACCTTAAAGAAAATGCCATGCAATATAGGCCAAAAGTTTGCAGAATAAAAAAGATCTTTGATAAGATATGCTTCACACATAGGGACTCTAATTTCTGTTATCACAATGTAGTTTGGTGTCACGTTGCATAAGAAGAATGTGAAAGTGGATATTGTTTAAAAAATCTTGACAAAAGGTTTCTGATGGATAAAGCTTTACTAGAAACTAACGTGAATTTGATATTGACATTTAAAACCTAATTATATGAAAAAAAATACTGTTTCTAATAAAATAGGAAAATAATTCTCTTTTTTAAAAAATGAAGGAACCAATGTCTTGTTTCAAGACTTAACTATCATATAGTTCAATTACTTCTATGCCCTTGCACAGACCTTTTGGAAAAGGGTTGTTTAGGAAAGAGCTGGCGAAAATGGTTTAGGCTTTCATATTAATGAATTTGGTTTCATTTTTTATGCATCTTAATAGCTGTTGCCACTACCTATTCCCATTGTTGAACCATTTGATATACATTGTTGTGCCATTCTCTAATAGCTTGAGCTTTTAGAGCAAATGGTGTTTAACATGGTATCAGAGCTGGAGGTCATGTGATCGAATCCCGAGGGTGTATGTTTGTGTGTTTGCCTTGGTGCCCTGTGTCTTCCACGGATGTATTGTTCCCGTGCTGAGCCTGCACGTGCGGGAGGGTGTTGAACCATTTGATATACATTGTTGTGCCGTTCTCTAACAGCTTGAGCTTTTAGAGCAAATGGTGTTTAACACCCATATACTCAAGTCCTTTTTCATTGTAATGCATCAGAGGAATTCTGTAGCAGATTGTTGAGTTGGTGAGATATCTTCCCAAACCCTATGTCCCTAATTGCGTATCCCATTAATAGTTCTAGTTTTTTTTTTTTTTACTGTTTATTATTTCTAGTTGTATGTCTTAATCTGATTGATTCCTTGCTATTCTGATTCTAGTGCAAGACTATAATTGTTTGCAACGCATAGGCATCTGAAATTTGAATTCTCCTGGTTCTATTCTCAAATCCAGCAAAGCATTTTATCAAATTCTGCTAGCTGATCCTACGAGAAATCATAATTTTATGCATTTCATACCCTAGCTTTTTAGTTATTCAAAACTTGAAAAAACTTTGGATTCATGGATCTTGTCTTTCATCACATTGGCCGTGAACTTTTGGCCATCCACTTGGTGAAATCCCTTCCAAAGTCATGGGCATTGTTTATTGAAGCCATTTGATTTGAATGTTTTTCACCATAGCCCGTACCCTATGCTTTTCCAACATTGGCCTCTTCAAGAACTTTGTTCAAGCACATGATGAGAAATGTTCAAATTCAAAGATTAAGAGTAACCTAGCTTCTTATTTATGGTGCTAATTTATTAGGGGATGAATGAAAAATTCATGAAGCCTGTTGGTGCCAACTAGTGCCACATGGAGTGGAATCATGTCACTTGTAGGGAGGCCTCCTGCATACATTACAATCTCTTTCTATATTCATAAACATAATACAATGTATGCGTGTGCTGTGTTTGTGCATTTGCGGCCATTGGAAAGCAATGGGCTTGTTTAAAAGCATGCAAGAAAAAAATCTAGTAACAATCTTTTGTGGTAGAGAAATGAGTAGCAGATCATCGGATCTTTGCCAGTCATCTATCTGATCCATGATTTTTAGGCTTCTGGTGCATCTGATTGAGACACTTTCATTTGAATTTGTGGTGGTGCATCATGTGATTTTGGAAGGTTGAAATATATATTTGCCAAGAACACACTATTTTCTAAAATTTGGTTGTGTGAGACAATGAGCCGTAAATGTTACACAAGTTTCAGCACTTTGTTAACATAATTTCTATTCTCTCTCTCTCTCTCTCTCTCTCTATATATATATATATATATATATATTAACTACACTCTTTCTGTATATTAGCCACTTTTATTCTTTCTGTATGGTACCATGTACATGGTACAAATAATTAAAAGAGTTTTTTTTTCTTTTACCATAAGAACACCCTTCCTCTGAGTCTCAAACACTAAAACATTCCCAATGTCCAAGATGTTTATGATCCAGGAATTATAGATGCAATACTGTAATTTCTGTTGATGTAGATCCTTCTTTCAGGAGCAGGTAATATTTGTGTTTGATTTCAAAATATCCCTTTAAAGATCAGTTACACATTTGGCTTTTGAGATTAGATATCTGCATGTTGACTTAATTCTTGAGACACTCTGATCTCTAGGTAGGGATCTTTAGTGCCTGAGTTTGCATGTAAGCTCCTGGAAATCAGCCGAGGCTTACCAATTACTATGGCGTTTATGCTTTTAAAATGGACAAAAGCTAGCAGTGTACATTGTCAAATTTCATGCTTCTTGATCCGTTAAATTGTTTTGATTTCATCTGTTTTAGCTAAAGAGTACTAAAATTTAGAGAATGTATGCACAAAAGAATGATATAACATTTTATTCCCTACATAATTTTGTTTTTAAAGATGAGAAAACTTGTTTAGTGTTCATCGATCATAACCATTGCTTCTCTACTATCTAGAGAAATAACTCAGGTCCATTTATCTTTCAAAGACCGTTTATGATAGTTATTTGATTCGCCATTTTGTTCTTTAGTTTCTGTTTCATCATCTTTTTTTTACTAGCTTGCAAGCACTAAAGGTGTTCTCTTGATTTCAGTCTGCTTATGCCTCCAAAGGTTAATACACGGGGAGTTCTGAATCGAAACATAGAAACTGGAAGCCGGAACTTGTTAGAACCCGCTTCTTTCACTAGCAGAAAGCCTACTATGGAACACAAAAACGAAGAAATTCCTCTGAGAGAACAGGTAATTCTCATCCCATCCATCTCATTTTTGTCAGGAGAGCAAAATACTTTTTGTTTGAGATATTCTATTTGTGCATTTTCTGAAGTAATAGACAATGCAGTAGAAGTTATACTGAATTGGGTTTAGATGATGGTTATGTATAATATATAGTAGAATGGCGTCTTCCATTACCATCACAGCCAACATTTTTGCTGTACTCTTTTGCCAATAAATTGTGGATCTTGTTGTTTGGAGTCATGGACATTGAGTTTCTGATGAAAGTTTACTTCTGCTATTTAATCGTTAACATTTTATGAAAAAAAGAAAAAAGAAAAAAGGAAAGTAAGAAAGGAAAAAAATAAAAAATGTGAGGCCTGACATTTTCCATTTTATAAAATACTCCTACTTTATATTAAGAGAAGCAATACTCCTACTTTTACTGGTGTCAACTTCTTTTGAGGCCTGACATTTTCCGTTTTTTAAAATTATTGTTATTAAAACTTTAAATTATGATAATATAGTGATAAGCAATTTTATTGTAGCTTTCAGTTTGAAAAAGACAATCATGTTCAATGAATATCTTATGATCTATATATGGATTTATTGGGAAAAGCTCTTTGAGTTTTCTAATGGTATCAACTTCTAAATATTTTATTGAACAATATTTTTACTGTTTTTAGTTCAACTATGTTCAAATATTAATAATAATTTATATTATAAACTATGATCTTTTAACTTACTAGATAGTTTATCACGTGCACGGCAAATGCCCTCCAATAGTCTGAATTATTGAGTGATCTATGTTTATCTTTTTTTTTTTTTTTGGGTGGAAAATCTATGTTTACCTTTTGTATCACCTGTTCTGTGTTTTGGAAAATTAATAAATTTTGATTGAAAATTTGAGCCTGTGGCAGAATCCATATAGTACCCATTAATCAAATCTCACAAAATATTACCTCTAACATACTCCTGGAGTACCTAGAGTTTCTGAGGTTTCTGCCACAATAAAAGTTCACTGATTTTTTAATTGATTTTCTTATATGCTTGTGATGGTATAGCAAAGCCCCATCCTTATTATTTGGGTGGGCTAAATGTATCTTATTCTTCTGTTTAATTCAATTGAGGTCGACTGTATTACCAAAGTAGCATCTGATAGAGATTTCTAAGTTTCTTTTGACTTGAACTTTGGTGATGCAGAAAAGGGAATGGAGAGTAATCATTGACTCGGATGAGGAGATTGGTGATGGATTTTCCTGTTTGCTTGAAGAAAAGGAAGCAGGTAAACAAAAAGAAATCTGAATTTAAGCAAACTTTGTCTATAACTGTACGCACTTTCTTTATTTGAAACAAGGTTTTAAGTTTTGCCGGCATGTCGACGAAATGTCTCCAAAATGGCCCCCCAACGAAACAAAATGTAGGGAGATGAATTCTCCCTTTTCTCCCATTTTGTCAAAATTTCGGCAAAATATAGCGAAATATTTCTCCAACCTGATCGGCGAAATGTCTGGTGATATCGAAATTTAAAACCTTGAAGCTACCTCGTTTCGTAAAATCAGAGTGGTCCTTTGCTTCCATGCAAGGTGTTCTTGCTCTTGATTTTGTTGGATAACAGATTAATTCAAACTCCTTGGAAAAGAAAGGGCTTCTTTCCTACTTCTCACTTACCTTGAAATTACTAGGTTACCACTGCTAGCCAGCAAAAAATCTGAATAAAGAGATGGTTTGGAACCCTAGTTCATATAACGACATTATAAGACCATAATACATTTTTTACAATGTGCATGAGAACCCTTCTTCAACTGTATGTACACCAGCATTGGCCACCAAAAATCTGACATCCTTGAATGTTTCTGCAATCAAGGCTCAATACCACCATTTGAGGTACATTGGAATATCTAAGTACGGACTAAAATACACAGTAAAAGAAACAGTTATCAGCCTGAATTTGTGTCAGCTTATGTCGCACACACATTGGATGTGGTGATTCCATGTCAAATTGTGAAAGATGATAATTTATTCAACCTTCAATTTTCTGCAACCATTAGATTGGACTAATGTGTGTTATTGGTAAAGGCGTCGAAAGTTACTTGACAGAGGAAGCAAAGGAAGAGACAGAAAGGATTCTGAAGAAAGCAAGGAGGAGAAAGAGAAAGTATCTTAATCCTATAATTATAAATTGAAGGTGTGTTGAGAGTTCACTTTCTTTTTACTTGTCATCTGTTGTCAATACGATGGATCAATAGCATGTTTTGTGTATAGTGTCTTGGTTGTTTTCTCCTGCATTTTTTCTGTTTTCTTAGTTTCTTCTGGTGTTTTGACTATTTCAGTTAAGCTTCTTCCTATCGTTGTTATTTTTACCCATTTTCCCACTGGAGGTTGGATGGGCTTGATATACTTTGCAGTTACATGAACCTCAGCAACCCATAGTGATGTTGGTGTAGTCGTGTGAGACATTAACTTACACTGATGCTTCTTATCTGTTTCATTTACTTCAGGGAAGGTGCAAGTTGATAGTACTCTCCAGTGCAGTTGTCGAGATGGGTGGCCTCTTAACCGGTGTGCTCAACAACTTACACTGGTGCTTCTTGTGGGAGCCCGATGCACGACTGAGCATCCCCTTTGCCGCAACCTTTGAACATGACAAACTTACGAAATTGAGTATGGCGGTTGCACTTGGGACATATTCAGTGAATGGTAGCTCTCCAGTTTCCTGCACGGAATATCTTTTGCAAGAAACCTTGCAAAATTGGTAAATTTCTTCATCCACCTTTTACCTGCAATAAAGTATAAATCATTTCAACTTTCTCGATTTTGCCGGTCTCCAGAAGGATGATCCAAGGTGCTCTTGTTATGCAGCTTTCAGATTGTTCGAACTGAGGAACATACCATATAATAATATTCTCTATGCAATTTTGGTAATATCATATTATAGTTCTTAATTACTTTGACCTACATCTGCACTTAGTTCTCCTAGAATTTCATAATATCATGCAAACCCTATTAGCTCCAGTTATTATATCCAAGACATTACACATTAAACATTGCAAGTTGTTAGAGATAGTGGGTGGCTCATATTCACTAGTCTCTAGATCCAAGGGGGAGAGACCTGAAGGGCCCCATGGGGTGGAGTGAAGCACCTTGGGGAGAGCAGGTAACTTGTTGTGTCGGGTCAGTACCATGGGGTTGGGGGGTGTGGGGGGTTCCACCCCATGGTGCAGTAAGGGTATATTGGGGATTTGCCCTATATATTGAGTAGGAGTATAAGTTTTAACCCTAATTCGCTTTTCGGAATAGTGGAAACTTCTTCTCTCCCGTGTACGTTGGCTTTGCCGAACCATGTATATCTATATGCATTGTTTTGATCTTCGTTTTAATGTGTTTATTATTATTGCTTGATCCCGATCAACACACATTAATCATGATCATTTGTAAGTGTAAAGTTAGCCGTTTATGGTGAGAAAACAGCATTGGTGCACATTGCTTCCCATGGGCGTCGTTCGTTTTGATTAAGCTCCGTTTGGCCCGGCTTGTGCTTATGGATAAACACTCATTGGATAAGTTGCTCAATGGAAGCACTTGTCCACATCAACAATAAACTGCTTATTTGAAGAAAATAGCATTTGGTAAATACATTTATTTAAGTCCTTATGAAAGTTTAGGGGTAAAATAGGTATTATAAAAATATTATAAAAGTTTAGAAATTACATTTATTTAATTGCTTATAAAGGTTTAGGGGTAAAATGTGTAATTTAAAAATATTACTAAAATTGTGAAATAGCTTAACGCATAAGAGCTTGGGAGAAGCTGCTGAGAGCAGCTTCTCCTTATGGGTAGCCTTCCTCTACTACTTATGGGTAAGCACTTACCCATAAGCGCTACCAAACACATTTAATTTTAAAAAGTGCTTATATAAGCTATAAGCTTTCAATAAGTACTTATAGAGGTCAGGCCAAAGGCAGCCTTAGTCTCGATCAAATATTATGTTCTTTCTTATAAACGGAAAAGAAAAATAAAGAGTTACTCTACCCTTTGAGACTAGGACATAAGGCAGCCATATCTCTAGTCAATGGTGTCAAAAACCATCCTTGCATACTCCTTGAGATAAGCTGGATGACTTGGTTGATTAGTTTGAAAATACAGATAAATCATTTTACAGCATTTTCACAATTGATGATAGATGTTCTTGTACTACGTTGATGTGAGCTCTTGAAGGCATGACTTTGAATAATGTTTACAAGTGAAATTGTGAGAGAAAGACATAGTGGCACTTGTGTGTGGGTTAACTCATTTGGCAGGCTCTCCAGCTTAGGAATTGGTGGTTTCAAGTTCGAGTCCTTGGGCTTATATGTGTGTGTGTGTGGGTTAGCTCAACTGGCAGGCCCTGGAGGTCCCAAATTTGAGTCTTCAGGCGTACTTGATGTATGGCCCTTGTGGTTGCGATCATGTATCCGGAGTTTACCTTGCCCCCACTAAGTGGGGTCGGAGGTTCCACGTCACCCCAAAAAAAAATCCTCCAAAATCTGGTGAAAAAAGAGGTGGGAGTTGAGCTAACGAGATGAAGCAGTTCAGCTAACTGAAAACCTTCCTAGCCTAATTGAAGTGATGTCAGGTTTACTTGTGATTAAATTAGTTGTTTGGTCTTTCAATACCAAATGTTGGTTAAATTGAAACCAACCCTAGGATATTAGTGTTGCAACGCTTATATGTTAGAACAGTTGCCATCTCCTATCCATTTGGTTGTAATATCGTTGGAAGGGATGTTCATAGACCCTAAACCCTTAATTATAAACTTATTTGTGAATTATAGGTAGATCTCTAATTGCGTTGAGCCGAGCTTTGTCCAGTTCGACTTGGGCTTGTAAATCTTGAGCTCGACTTAGGCTAGTTAAAAATTTTAGGACTCAAAGCTTGGCTTAGAGTTGTCAAAATATTTTGGGCTCAGGCTCGGCTTGTAAAAGGTTCGCCCTGAAATTAGCTTAGTCCAAAGGGAAAAAAAACAATCTATGATCGGGTGGGGTAATACCCCACCAAGCAAGTTATTTTCTGCCACATAGACCAGTGGCCACAACTACTATGGTTAAGGTGGAAGCCAGCGCAGGGTTGATACGTTTTTTAGGGTTTTAGTTTGATACGCGGTAGAAAATAATTGGGTAGGGTATTATCAAAAACTGATTTAGGGTTGATATGTCTTTTAGGGCTGTAGATTGATACGTGGCAGAAAATAGTTGGGTAGCGTATTACCCCATCTGGTCATAGAATTTTCTTCTTAGTATAAATACATTAATATTATAATTAATGATTCTTATGATATATAATATAAGATATAAGAATATGGAGGTATAACGTCTGTGATGAGTTTTAACCGAGTTGAGCTTGGATAGGCTTCGCTGCTCATTAAGATAAGGAATTTTTTCTATCATGCTCGGTTTGCAAGCCTAATTATCAATGTTTTAAAACAGCCGGGTGCCAACCCCATAAAGACAGAGGGATGGGTCAACCCGCTTGAACTGGTGGGAACCTGGATCGACCTATTAAGGTGCTGTCACATCTACTATAATGTAAATATAATAATATAAAATAATCTATTTGCTATTAATTTCAAAACCATATATATATATACACACAAACATGCACCAATAGCTAAACACCTGTTCATAAACTTTAGATTAAAAGTCTAAAAATTTTATGATGTAATGACCCAACTGGGTTCTTAATATTGTCTTAAACCCGGCCGAGTCACTGGTTTAACTGGTTTAATTAGTGGATCTTGTTGGGTTTTGAAACATACTGGGTTAAAAGCCCACCCAATTCGGTTATAGCACTGGGTACTGGTTGAACCGATCGGGCCGGGCCAGGTTTTCAAACACTGCTAATTATAGAGTTCAAGCTTGGCTTATATGAGCCCAAGCTGAGTTCTCCGCTCTTTGACAGCCCTAATTATAGGCATTTGAGATATTAAGTCTCGAGATCTTAGATTGAATCGGTCCTGGTCGATTTCGATCCAATCAGCGATATCGGCCTATCCGAAAGTTGGATCGTCCTTTAGAAAAAAAAAAAAAAAGGGATCGGTCGGACCAATCGACGAAACGGTGGTGCCAGTCGGTATCGAACCGGTCCAAGTCGATACCAGTTGGATCGTTTGTTTTATAATTTAAAAAAAAAAAAAAAAAAAAAAACTTTGGATCAATCTGATCCAGTCACTGGACCGGTCCGATCGGTCTCGGTTGGACCAGTCCGATCCAAAGCCACTTGATACAATAATTATATTGTGGCTTAGGATCGGATCCTGGCATACGAAACGGTTCCAGATCGGATCGGTCCGATCCTTGAAACCATGATCTGAGAAGCCATTCCAGAACCCTTGTCTATGTAAAGTAAATAACATGAGTAAACTTGTGCAATAATCGCTTATGAAATCATCTGAATGGACAATTATATAGACATGATATGATGATGATGTTATTTTATTTAATCAGAAAAAAGTGGACTTGTTTATTTCTAAATGACAGCTGTTTTGTCTTACTAACGAGATTAAGACATGAAAAAGACTCTAATTTCAATGATTAGACAACTTGATTAGGTTCTTCAGAAGCACTCTTTCGCTCGTTAATATTATTTTATTGTTTTCTCTCTCCTTTTTTGATTTTGATAACATCATATGATAGCCTGGTGCAACACGTGGCCGATTCGTACCGGCCGATCTGTATTGGGATCGATTAAGACTGGTCCAGTCCCAAACCACAATACGATTATTGTATCACGAGGACCGGATCGGTACAACCAATACTGATATGAACCAGATGGTACAACCTCTTCGATATATATATTTTTTTAATTTATAAATTGGACGATCTAATTGATTTGGACCGGTCCAGTAGTGACCGGCCCGACAAATGATCTGATTGATCCAAAAAAATAATAATTATAAAAAATAAATTAGGCAAGACCGATCCCGAGACTTTAAACCCTGGGTGGCCGCGCATTCCACTGCTTAATTTGGTTTAGAGAGCTTTTCATTTCTTTTTTTGTTAGGCATTAGGGCTATAAAAGAGCCGAACCATGCTTTGCCCAGCGGCTTGGGCTCATAAATCTCGAGCAAAGCTCAGGCTCAATTCAAACTCATTAAAGCTAGGTTTGGCTCGCAAAAATTTGGGTTTATAAAAGGCTTAACTCGTGAAAAAATTTATATTAGTACAAATACATTGGTGATGACAGATTTGTAAAATACCAAATATCTTAGAAGATAATGACAACTAACATACGAAAACCAATTACAATCAGTCTATCAGAGAAAAAGGTAAGTAAGTCTGTCTCAAGACAGCTTAAACCGTCGCGCAGCTGTTCTGTCAAGAGTATTTCTTGTCAACTTTGACCTATAGATAAAACAAAGAGAAGGGACAAGAAGGAAGAGAATGTTGCAATAACCGAAAGGTCAGTTAGAATGCAATCTCAGAGCAATAAAACCTCAAAGTTTGAAGGCTACTCTCTTTCTCTTTCAGTGCCACTACTCACTATTGTTTTCTATTCTTAAGTTCAGAGAAAATCCTATATTCTCCAAGCTTCTGTTGTTCTGATGATAATCAGATCTTTAGGTATTTCGATCCTCCTCAATGAACTCTACTATTTGTAGAGAGCTTTTCACTACTCCCTTTGGCGGCTATCTTCTTTCGAAGGAAGTCAAGAACAACTGTATACTTACAGGGTGATCAATGTATTCTCGAATTACTCATATAGAGAACTCGAAGTTGAGTGTCTTATCAGGGATCTCGTTTGCATGATCAATAGTTCCTGTAAAGAAGAGTTTTTCTTGAAGTCCCTTAAGGTTCATAGCTACAGTAACCAATCCAAGTGCCCTCTACTTGAATAAAATTAGAAGTAAACATGTGAATTCCTTCGAAGTGAAGTGAGAGAACGTTCTCAAAATCTGTAGGAAACCTATCTTCGGGAAATACTTCTGGAGATGGCATGCCTTCGACTAATAAAGCTCTTTCTACTGAGGATTTGCTTCTAGAAGTGAAAGTCCAAAAGATTACTCGAAATCAATTCATAAGAATGAATAAAAGCGACTTCGAGTCCTAGTTTGTAATTCGGATGTATAAAAAAAGTGCATTCGAGTAGGTAAACCCAAATCCGTGTCATTCGAAGAGGACAAAATCCTTAGTCTTTTGGGGGTGACAAGGCCTTAAACGAATTGACCATCTCAATGTGGTTAGCCTCGAATTCACCTTAGGAGGAAGGAATATTCCTCCTTCGAATTTACCTTTGGTAGGAGAGAACATACCTCCTTCGAATTCACCATCTGGAGGTGGTTGGCCTTGAGTTTGCCTTCGAATCCGCCTTAGCAGGAGAAAATATACCTGCTTCGTGATCCCTTTAAGACAAAACATAATAAATGGTCATTCAAAGTCTATGGATGTGATCCAAGAATGACTCCTGAGTTAGAAAGTATAGACAATTCCCTCGAGTGCATTCCCTCGAGGATCTCTCCTTAAATGAAATATCTTTAAAGCGTAAAGGTATGTAATAGAATCACTCGAAGTTTGTTCTAGAGAGTAAATAGATGTGACTTCGATGATCTATTGAAACCTTAACTATTTGAGGAGTTTATTAGGAGTAGAATGCCCCCAAATACGTCCTTCGAGTGAAATAAGATCCTTCGAGAGAAGAGTAAAATCCTCATTCCTTCAAGCGCTTAGAAGGCAATGCGTCGTAAGAACGTAAGTCCTTGTCTTTTGAATATTTCAAAAGAGAAGATTGCTTGTGTTTATGAAGTTTGGAACACGTGACGTTTCTTCACAAGTTGAAATTCAAAAAAGTTGCTTCTCCGAGAAGTTTTATCTTTTTTGGTGATAAGAACGGTCGGATATCTTTGAGCCGGTTAAAATATCATATTTTCACCAAACGGTCTAATCATCGTACGCAGTTGTTGACAACTGGCACGTGAAAGACGACTTATAACTTTATTGAATAATTTAATATATCGGTTATAACCAAAATATGTACACGCGCTTTTAAGAAAACGCCACGTGTAAAGTGAAATTTAATCAGCCCGTTAAGATAATGAACGTTTTTTGGGGCTCAAACTCGGCTCATGAGCATAATCATAGAGCACATACTCGGCTCGTTGACAGCCCTATTAGGCATGAGCTTGAGAAAATGTTAAAAGAAGAGCATCCAAAGCTACAAAGAGTGGGTGGAGGAAATAGTTATAATTATTAGAAAAACTTATCATCTTAGAAAAGAAAGTTAATGGAACACTAGCCATCACTTTGACGGGCAAGTCATCTGGTTGGGTTGATTTCGTCAAAAGTTTTATTTATCATTTCAATTTTTACTTAATAAACAATTAATATTGGTTCAATTAGTTATCCCTTCTTCATGGATTTGGTAAAGCTCCAAATTGTCTTTCCCTGAACTAAAATCAACACAATTAGGTTAAAAAATAAATAATGAACAATGGCTTATTATTTCTTCAAAAGCAAACAATCTGTCGGCGACATATTAAAATGATTTTAAATTACAGATATCTCTCTTCTCCTTCACCTTTTTGAAATAACACTATCCTCCATGCAAGTTCTAAGGGAGGTCAATGTGACCCTCCATATGCTAAGTTACCGTCAAATAGTATGACAAAAAGTGTTGATGTTAGCATATATTTACGCTCTTTCAGACAAAATTACCTTAATTGAGTTTTATAGCAATTGGAAGAAAATGAGATATTTAAGTAATATAATAATAAAACGTTGTTTGTCGCAAAAAAGACGGGAAGAAGGAACCTCAACAAACAAAGGGCAGCCAGAAAAGTCTGGGGCACTAAAAAGAAAACTTGTCCAAGCACCAAAACAGCCCACAATAACCCAAAAATGGGTTCCAAAAGAGCACGAAGAATCTGTTGTAAAAGATTTTATAGGAGGGCGGATCCTTTGTGCTTGAACCTCATGTGCACTCGCTTGAGTTGCTTTATGAGAAAAAAATGACAATTTTACTCTCGGTGTGTTTCTCAGCACACACCCTCATCACATGGGGTTCAACACAGAGGATTAGCGTCCATTTTATAGTAGTTAGAAAAAAAATGAGAATAATCAAGTAAAATAATAATAGAAATTTACTTTTAGTGATAAATGTCTTCTAACAAGGGGGAAAGTGTTATTTTAGAAAAGTAAAGAGAGGACCCTATAATTAATACATACCCTAAGGAAGATTTCTGTAATTTACCCCCTTTTTTTTATTTTTTATTACAAAGCTTGTCTAATTAATTCTTTAACCAAACTTGGCCATACCATTCTTTCTTATTTTTAATTGGTTTTGGTTTTAGCTTCATTTGATCATGATTGTGTTTAGATTTAAGTATTCTTTTTCATTTGCAGGTAAAAAATTTTGTAAATATAAAAGGATAAGAAGAATAGTACAGAACACCCATTGTGAGATAGAAAAGTTGGTGATGGAGCATTGCATTAGAAACAAAATCAAGTGCTTGGTGTGATCCTGCTCCTATATCCTGAGTATCTTTTAGGTCAAGCAAGAAGAAAACTAATAAGTTGGGATTGGTATCCAATAACTGTTGTTTGGTGTTTATCATGTTTAGGTTATAAGTTACTTAATTGTGGATTAGTTAGAAAGATTGAAGACAAAAGCAGTTCTCTTTAAAAAAGTATGGTGGGGACAGCTTTATTAGTTGAGAGATGCCAAGTTGCTTACCAAGAGACAATTAAACAAAGCTAGAAGAGAGAACCAATAATCCAGTACAAGATCCCATCAGTTAAACATACCCACGAGGACCAGACAACAAAGAACCTCTCTCTCTCTCTCTCTCTTTCTCTTCTATGTCACTATCTTATTAGCTTAAGCTGCATCCTCATATGTGTAATTAATAACAGAGTTCTACATTGTTTTGGTGCGAGTCCCCCCATTGTCTCCATCACTACTTGTCATATTATTTGTTCCTCTTTCTAACCTCTGAACCTCTCTAGTCACTCAAAATAACAAATATCCACTGTGGATGACTTCAAGAGATATATATATATATAGATATGTGTGTGTGGGTTAATTCCACTTATACCCTTTGAGGTTTTGTACTACATTGTAGACATCACCCCTCCATTAACTTTCTGCCTTATCAGATGATGAATAGTGCTAATGTTATTCAAATTTTTTTACTTTATAGACTATATTACCTTTGAACTAAAGGCAGATACTTAAAAATAAAAATAAAAATCTACAGATGTCATTCAATTTTTCTAATTATAGACTATATTACCCTTGAATTTTTTTTAAATTTACAGACTATATTACCCTTGAACTAAAGGCATATACTGAAAAATGAAAAAAAAAAATCTACAATGCCTATTCGACAGATTTTAATCATATTTTATTATTTATTAGTACTACTTGCGAGGTAAACAAATTTTCAAAGGTTAACACGATAGAAGGGTAATTTTGTCTTACAAAAATTAGTTTTCTCTCATTTAAATATAATTTTTAAGACAAGGTTAAAAAGGTAAATTAACGTGTTATGTTAACGCGGTTCACCCAATACTATTGACATGGGGTGTAAGTGGAATATCAGAAAACACAGAGGGATATATCTGCAATTGTCAGAAACGTGAAGGGCGTGTAAGTGACATTATATATATATTTGTATATACTAACATTAATGGTTATTATCATGACCACCACCTTCCTAATCTTCATCAACAAGCAAAGTGTAGACATTAGTGAATAGTGAGGGGTATAATTGTCTGATCTTGAGTTGCTCCACAAACAAAGAATTACCATCAGAGTTGGCAACCTGTATAGATCAAATTGCTGGTAATGGGTTGACCCAACCCAATAGCATCCAGGTCCAACCAGAAGAAATAACAGTGAGGGTAGAATAGTCATTTAGTGTATTAAGGAATGTATATCTGTGATAATTACAGAATAACAATAGTCAACGAACCATGATGTAAGACCCAGCAACTACCACAAATGCCCTTCTTCCTCTCTCTCTCTCTCTAGGTTTTTATATTTGTGCAGTGCTCTGCCCAGAGATCTTCTCATACTATAAGTGGACAAAGTGAGTTAGAGAGAGAGAGAGAGAGAGCTTTAATGGTTCAACTTGGAAATGCAGAGAAGAATATGGAAAACTACCTAACTTTTCTTTTTTGGAAAGCTTCATTTGGGCTGTCGGTGTTACACCATGTGTCATCCATTCCACTATTCTTTCTCTCGTTCTTACTTTTTCAGTTCATCTTCTTAACTCTATGTTGTCCTTCCCCTTTTCTCAATCATTAATGGTGGCCAACTAAAAATACCCAATAAAGAAGAAGAATTTCTATATGAGAAAACTTGGGTTTCTCTTTTTGGTCTGTGAAGAAGGAAAAAGTTTCTATTTTGATAGGATTCTCTTCTACAAGCAACTCTGAAAAGTCTGAATTTGAGGGAAAGTAGTGAAAGGAGATTTGGGTGTTAGAGTTTATGAAGTTATAAGAAACTAGATAAGGATTCTCAGTTCTGGAAAGAACAGAATATGAATTTTGATACTTTGACAGAAAGTATAAATGAGTCTAATGTTGTTGTTTTAATGATTGAAGCTTTTGGCTTTGGAGATGGAATAGGAACTAAGGAGTTTTGAGTGATTTGGTTTATGTATGGTGACTTAGCATTTAATGGATTCTGTTATGGAATCTTGAAATTAGAGAAAGCTTCTGTGGTGGATTGGTGGAAGTTACAGTCAAAGGCAAGCTTATGACATCACATTCACAAGGATTTTTGTTTGCTAATTAAGGTTTATGATCCAAGAAGTATCAAGAATCATGTTCTCGACTCATGCCCACCTATGATCCTGGAAATTTAAAGACTAATAGCTTTGCTTATCTCACTTGAGTTTTCACTCAAATGAAGATTGGATCACCCAAAGCTTCACTGATTCCTTCCCAGAAGAAGCTTGATTCAAGACACAGCAGAAAATAGGGTGGGACTTTGTCGGTTAAGGCTTACTGTGGAAAAAAGAAAGGTTTGATTGGTTAAGGCATACTGTGGAAAAAAGAAAGGTTTGATTCCTTTCTGATAGAAGGAAGCATTGATTCCTTAGCTTTACTCTGTTAAAAAAACTTGTAGTTTGAAATTGGAATTTGATGCTTTTCTTCTTGGGAGCTGCTCTTCCTCATCTATCTGAAAATAAAGGCCGACTGTTCAGGTATTTCTTTCATGCATTTCTTTTTCTTTCTTCTTGTTATCTAATTTTTTTAATCAGTATCTACTTGCTTTAAAAATTTATCCTGTCAGTTCTGGATTTTTATTATTTTTTTTGCTCTATAGCTCATCAACTCAGATTGATCCATCAGACAAATCATCCTGGTATTTGTCTCAGTTCATTTTCAATCACTTATAATAGTGTTTTAAACATTACTGGGTTGAATTGATGCTTTTCTTCTTGGGAGCTGCTCTTCTTCATCTACCTGAAAATAAAGGCTCAATGTTCAGGTATTTCTTTCATGCATTTCTTTATCTTTCTTCTCATTATCTAATTTTATCAATATTTAATTGTTTTAAAGACTTAACCTGTTAGTTCAATATTTTTTTTTCCTTTTTTTTTTTATTTTTTATTTTTAGTTTGTTCAGTAGCTTATCAACTCAAATTGATCTATCAGACAAATCATCCTGGAATTTAATTCAATATTTTAAAACACTTATAACAGTGTTTTAAACATTACTGGGTTGAATTGGCTCTACTGCTCATAGTAAGAACCAACTTTGTTATTCAAAAAGTAATCAAGAAGTCAAGCATCATAACCTGAAAGTTAGGAGTAACAATAATTTAGCTTCATGAAAATAAAAATTTGTGGATAAATCACCCCCACTTGAGTTATCAAGTGGTGAGCCTATTTTGTTCAGCATTGTCTTCTTGCTTTTAGAATTTCACTTTATAGTGCACTAAGAATTTAAATGTTCTTATGTGAATTTAAATAAAGATCTAAGGCATCTTCA
>JAUPMG010251306.1:0-21941 GCA_031762675.1 Pachysandra terminalis
GAATAGTATCCACGCGCCCATACACGTCGATAATCCTTGAACACCATCACAGGCATCCTACCCATAAAACCACGAAATTAATTACTAACCACCTAATCATATTCCCATGGGTTGTAGGCTAGTGGGTAAGGATAGGTTGCCAATTTAATAGGCTATTAGCCTTCACTTGGGTCACACAGACCATATCACACATGCTGGCTCACCGCATGTGGATCCGCGCCTAAACATATTCCTTTGGGTCACACAGACCATCTCACACATCATCCTTGGTTATACAAATCATATCCATATACTCTTTTGTTCACACAAACCGTATCACACAAATAAGCACAACCCACTTACCACACTACCTAACCCAAATCCAGTCATCTAGAATCTAAACCAATAATGTTTCTGGGTTTCAGGTTAGTCAATAGGAATGTGGAATCACTCTCACATCTTAGGCACATAGCCATCATAGATTAGGTATACAACCTTCACATAAGTCACAAGGAGTAATAGGTTCAATCACTCTTCCTAAACCACCAAAACCTGTGTCGAATCATGCATAAAAAACGTCTGTCAAAAGTCTTTGGAACAGTTCTACTCTTCTGCGCTTGATCACAAACTGCTGCTCTGTTATCTGGTTTTATTATCTGATTCAAATACATTTGCGAATCCACTCTAAATCATTCAAATAATATCACAATCATCATATTTAAGGAATTAAACCATTATAGATCTAGTCCAAAATAACTAAACATGTTTCTAATTCATCAAAACATACTTTACAAATCATATATATATTTCTGAACATTTCTTAAGTATAAAACCAGAAACCATCTAAACAAAGGTCGAGTTATGAGATAAATAAAATCAGAATATGTACTTACGTCCTAAAGCTCTTCTGGAAATGAAATCATAGTAGAAAACTGATTTAAAACTATAGTAGGAACTGATATTTATTCGTACCTGTGTGTGCTCCATGTACAGGGATTAATCGCACCTATGTGCATTCCAACTACAGATATTAATCGCACCTAAGTGCGTTCTAATTACAGAGCTTAAAACACAAACAACCGTGATCAGATTCTGAGATTAAATCACACACAACCATGCTCAGTTTCTGAGATTAAAAAGCATGTATATGTATTTAGTCCAACTCAAATATAGTAGAACGAACTCCACATCATAGTAGAAAATAATTTCAATGTCTTAACATCATACCAGAAAAACACACACCTACTATGATCACATGAGATGAAAGGAATTGGATAGGTGATGTACTTACCTATTTCCCTTGCAAATAGAGATGAGAGTCAATAGACTTCTAAGGAAACTTCTATGTCTTCTCCACTGCAAACACAACCCGGAAACATTCCCAGTTCCTTCTCTTCGTCTTCTCTTCTCAAGCTCTAGACTCTTCTCTTAACTCACTCAATTCCCAACTCTTGAACGAACCCAACTAATGGGTTGAGAAGTATAGGGAGAAATGCCCTAACTTCTCTCCCACAATCACCATATACAGGCCACCTCAAAGGCCACGTACACCCCATCACTCAAGACTAGTTCAACGCACTTCAGGTGCGTTTCGAATTAGTTCTAACATGTTGAATTAACAACATAACCCCACTCAAGGCTAATATTACAGATTGGCCCCAAATAATTAATAGACAATTAATTAAACTCCTTAAGTCTAATTAACACATGAACTATATAAACACATGCATAATAAACACCAAATAAATACAATAATAAAGAAGGAAATCCAATTAATGAGTTTAGGTCATTACAGTCTTCCACACCAAAAACTTCCCGTTAACCTAAGTATTACCCTCGAAAGACTTATCCTAAAAAACCTAAAAAATATTTTAGATCCTCAAAACCCAAATCAAAATATAAATCTAAGACTTTTCAACCTTCAACTTCTCCTCCTACTAAATCCAAACCTCCAGTTTGTTATAAATGTGGAAAAGTAGGTCACTATCAAAACAAATGTAGAGGTAAACAAAAAAAATTAATGAATTAGACATAGATTCCAAATTAAAAGAACAATTAACCTCTCTATTACTTAATTCTGATAATAAATCTGACACTTCCTCCCAGCATGATCAACCTAACACTGATGATGAAGAATTATTTTCTGATTCATCTGATAATAATGCATTAGAATGTGATAACTCCAAACAAAGTAGTTGTATTAGTTGTCTTTTCCAAAAACAATTTATTAGTGTACTTACTAGTGAAGAAAGTTTCATATTAGATACAATAGACCAAATTAGTGATCCTCAAATTAAAAAAGAATATATTTCAAAATATATACAATTACATAAACAACTTCAAATTAAACCTATCATTAAACCAAATCCTTTAGTTCAAACTGATGTTTATACAATCAAAGAAGTTTCTAATAGATTACATACAAATCCTAATAATTTTAAAGAAACCTCTCTTCATGATCTTCAAATAGAATTAGCTCAAGTCAAAATAGAATTACGAGAATTACAACAAAAGGTTAAACAATTAGAATTATCTCAAATTCCTCAGACACCTACTTTTGAAGATTTTAATCATTTCTATGAACAATTTCCTCCTAAAGACAAACCTGAAACCGGTCTTGATCAATTAGATGATATCTCTGAATCAAATTTAGAAGATCAATTAATAACTACTATAGATAAATTTATGGTTCAAAAATGGTATACACAAATCACTATAGTAATTAATAATGAATTTATAATTAATACCATTGCTTTAATAAACTCTGGTGCAGATTTAAATTGCATTAAAGAAGGTTTAGTACCAACAAAATACTTTGAAAAAAAACCCAAAAAATTAATACTGCTTCTGTTCAAGGTCTAAATATTTCTTATAAACTCTCCCATTCTTATATATGTAACAATAATCAATGCATATCTTCTCCTTTTATATTTGTTGAAAATCTCACACAAGGTGCAATATTAGGCACACCTTTTGTTCATGCTATTAAACCTTTTCATGTTAATGATATAGGAATACATACAAATGGTTTAGGACCTCCATTAACTTTTGAATTTATCGATAATCCTTTTATGAAAGAAACTCACAATTTAAAAAACTCTATTTCTTGCAAACAAAAATTTATTTCCCACCTAAGAGAAGATACTAATTATAAGAAATTAATAACCAAATTAGCATCTCTGTTAATTCAAAAACAAATTGCAGAATTTCAAACTAAACTTAATAATGAAATCTGTTCCGATCTTCCCACATCATTCTGGGACAGAAAAAGCATGTAGTCAAACTGCCATACATTTCTGACTTTAATGAATCTAATATTCCTTCAAAGGCTCGTCCAATCCAAATGAATAAAGATTTAATATTACCTTGCAAAAAGAAATTGATGATCTTCTCAAAAAGAATTTAACTAGACCAAGTTATTCACCTTGGAATTGTTCCTCCTTTTATGTTTATAAAGCTGCAAAAATCGAACGAGGAGTTCCCAGATTAGTAATAAATGACAAACCATTAAATGAAGTTTTACAATGGATTAGGTACCCAGTTCCAAATAAACAAGACCTTTTAAATAGATTAACCAATGCTAATATATTTTCCAAATTTGACCTTAAATCTGGTTTCTGGCAAATTCAAATTCATGAATCTGATAGGTATAAGAATGCATTCTCTGTTCCTTTTGGACATTTTGAATGGAATGTTATACCATTTGGATTAAAAAATGCCCCTTCCGAATTCCAACATATAATGAATGATGTTTTAATAATTATCAACAATTTATCATACTTTACATATATGATATCTTAGTGTATTCTGAATCCTTAGAATCCCACTGGAAAACACCTTAGAATACTCTTTAATATCATAAAATCTAGTGGATTAGTTATTTCACAAGCAAAAACAAAATTATTTCAAACCAAAGTTCGCTTTTTAGGTCATTATATTTACCAATCCACTGTTCACTCAACCGAACGTGTTTTAGAATTTGTAAATAAATTTCTTGATGAACTAAAAGATAAAAAAAAATTACAAAGATTTTTAGGTAGGCTCAATTATATAACTCCATTTTATAAAAATCTTGCTATTGATTCCAAACCCTTATATGATCATCTTAAAAAGAATCCTCCACCTTGGACAGATGTCCACACCAAGGCCATCCAAATGATCAAAGCAAATGCTAAAATACTTCCTTGTCTTAATATCGCAGATCCCAAAGCCTATAAAATAGTAGAAACGGATGCATTTGATATTGGATATGGTGGAATACTTAAATAAATTAATGCTTCTACTAATCAAGCTCAATTAATAAGATTTACTTCAGGAATATGGAAACCTGCTCAATTAAAATATTCTACTATTAAAAAATAAATACTATCAATTGTTTTATGTATTTCAAAATTTCAAAGTGACTTACTAAATCAGTAATTTCTTTTAAAATTCGATTACAAGGCTGCAAAAGACGTTTTAGAAAAAGATGTAAAGAATTTAGCTTCTAAACAAATATTTGCAAGATGGTAAGCAATACTTTCTATTTTTGATTTTCAGATTGAATTTATTAATGGTGCTACTAACTCTCTCCCTAACATTTTGACTCGAGAATTTTTACATGGACAATATGAGGCCAACACAAAGACCATTGCACCAGGCCCATTCGGCCCATAGCTCTACATCTCGAGCTCCAACCTATTCACATGCCCTTTTTCAATTTTCACCCCGGCCTTTTCCCTTTATTTCGTTCTAATATTCCCAATCCTTCTTCTGAACCCTCCTACGTCCTCAAGACTTCATACATGCTGTTGCTCTTGACCCTGAAGAATTCAAACTACCTCCTAATGCTGTAGCCAATCACTATTTCCCTCCTCATTCTCCAATACCTTTTGATGGACCCAAAAACCACAAATTTTATGAAGACATTCTTATTGAAACCCGTTCAGTAGTCATAACCCATAATGTCAACCCATCTGAACTAACTACTATTGCGTTTTCCAAATTTTAAATACTCAAAATACTTAATCATCATACTTGGGGTGATATAAATATTCTTCATGCTATATTTAAATTGCATTAAAGATGGTTTAGTACCAACAAAATACTTTGAAAAAACAACCCAAAAAATTAATACAGCTTCTGGTCAAGGTTTAAATGTTTCATATAAACTCTCCCATTCTCATATATGTGACAATAATCAATGCATATCTTCTCCTTTTATATTAGTTAAAAATCTCACACAAGGTGTAATATTTGGCACACCTTTTCTTCATGCTATTAAACCTTATCATGTTAATGATATAACAATACATACAAATGCTTTAGGACCTCCATTAACTTTTGAATTTATCGATAATCCTTTTATGAAAGAAATTCAAAATTTAAAATACTCTGTTTCTTGCAAACAAAAATTTATTTCCCACCTAAAAGAAGATATTAATTATAAGAATTTAATAACCAAATTAGCATCTATTTTAATTCAAAAAACAGTTTCAGAATTTCAAACTAAACTTAATAATGAAATCTGTTCTGATCTTCTCACAGCATTTTGGGACAGAAAAAAGCATGTAGTCAAATTGCCATACATTTCTAACTTAAACGAATCTAATATTCCTTCAAAGGCTCGTCCAATCCCAATGAATAAAGATTTAATATTACATTGCAAAAAAGAAATTGATGATCTTCTCAAAAAGAATTTAATTAGACCAAGTTATTCACCCATGAATTGTTTCGCCTTTTATGTTTATAAATCTGCGAAAATCGAACGACGCGTTCCCAGATTAGTAATAAATTACAAACCATTAAATAAAGTTTTACAATGGATTAGGTACCAATTCTAGTGCAGAAAAGATCGATTAAAAGATTAAACTTATAAACATTAGAAGATTACAAGAGATACTTACAGAGATAGTACGCTAAACTGAAGAAGAAGAAGAAGATGACTATTGAATGGCCAAACTAGAACTCTCAGAAAGTTTTTGAAAATTCACAAATTTCGCTTGCCTTCAACCCAGACAAAGGACTCCTTAATTAGACATGAAAAGAAATGAACTATCTCAAACCAAGGACAAGTATATGGTTGAGATGAAAAGAGATAAAATAATAATTAATGAAAGATTCGATTCTTTGAAAGAAAGAAAAGAAAATTCAAAAGAAAGAAAAGTAAGAGAATATGCTCTTCTCGTGACATAAAATGACAAACTGACAAATAAATGAAAAAGAAATAAAGAGAAAAGACATGGACAGCTGGACAAGCTTTTCTACGAAGAGTAGTGAATGAAAGCCAGCTATCAAAATGACAAAAGAAAAGTAACCCATTATGCAGGTGGGTGCGCTGGATGGTATGCGGTCAAACAGTTGCAATAATGGAGTGAGAATCGTCATGGTATGTGTCATCGTCAATAAGAGAGCAGAAATGTCAGTGCATGCCTCACGAATAGTATTGGGCCAAATGGGCCGAGCGTCAATATTAAAAGTATTAAGGATTTGGACTTTGTATTGAATTAGGCCGTTAAGGACTAGAAACGTCATGGCCAAAAGTTGGATTGTAGTGAGGTTGGGGTGATGAATCAATTGGGCTGGTAGAGGTGGATTCATCTTCTGCAGCATCAAACAAGGCTGTGGTGAAGATTAAGAAAGGGCCTGTGAATAGGTTGGAGCTCGAGATGTAGAGCTATGGGCCGGGTGGGCCTGGTGCGGTGGTCTTTGTGTTGGCCTCATATTGTCCCTTTAAAAATTCTCGAGTCAAAAAGTCAGGGAGAGAATTAGTAACACCATTAATAAATTCAATCTGAAAATCAAAAATAGAAAGTATTGCTTTCCATCTAGCAAATATTTGTTTAGAAGTTAAATTCTTTACATCTTTTTTTTTTAAAACGTCTTTTGCAGCCTTGCAATCGATTTTTAAAAGAAATTCTTGATTTAATAGGTCACTTTGAAATTTTGAAATACATAAAACAATTGATAGTATTTCTTTTTTAATAGTAGAATAATTTAATTGAGCGGGTTTCCATATTCCAGAAGTAAATCTTATTAATTGAGCTTGATTAGTAGAAGCATTAATTTGTTTAAGTATTCTACCGTATCCTATATCAGATGCATCAGTTTCTACTATTTTATAAGCTTTGGGATCTGCAATATTAAGCCAAAGAAGTATTTTAGCATTTGCTTTGATTATTTGGATGGCCTTGGTGTGGACATCTGTCCAAGGTGGAGGATTCTTTTTAAGGCGATCATATAAGGGTTTGGAATCAATAGCAAGATTTTTATAAAATGGAGCTATATAATTGAGCCTACCTAAAAATCTTTGTAATTGTTTTTTATCTTTTAGTTCATCAGGAAATTTATTTGCAAATTCTAAAACATGTCCGGTTGAGTGAACAGTGGATTAGTAAATATAATGACCTAAAAAGCGAACTTTGGTTTGAAATAATTTTGTTTTTGCTTGTGAAATAACTAATCCACTAGATTTGATGATATTAAAGAGTATTTTAAGGTGTTTCTAGTGGGATTCTAAGGATTCAGAATACACTAAGATATCATCTATGTAAAGTATGATAAATTGTTGATAATTATTAAAAACATCATTCATTATATGTTGGAATTCGGAAGGGGCATTTTTTAATCCAAAGGGCATAACATTCCATTCAAAATGTCCTAAAGGAACAGAGAATGTAGTCTTATTATACCTATCAAATTCATGAATTTGAATTTACCAGAAACCTGATTTAAGGTCAAATTTGGAAAATATATTAGGATTTGTTAATCTATTTAAAAGGTTTTGTTTACTTGGAATTGGGTACCTAATCCATTGTAAAGCTTTATTTAATGGTTTGTAATTTATTACTAATCTGGGAACGCCTCGCTCGATTTCCACAGCTTTATAAACATAAAAGGCGGAACAATTCCAGGGTGAATAACTTGGTATAATTAAATTCTTATTGAGAAGATCATAAATTTCTTTTTTGCAATGTAATATTAAATCTTTATTCATTTGGATTGGATGGGCCTTTGAAGGAATATTAGATACATTAAAGTCCGAAATCTATGGCAGTTTGACCACATGCTTTTTTCTGTCCCAGAATGCTGTGGGAAGATCGGAACAGATTTCATTATTAAGTTTAGTTTGAAATTCTGAAATTTGTTTTTGAAATAACGAAGATGCTAATTTGGTTATTAATTTCTTATAATTAATATCTTCTTTTAGGTGGGAAATAAATTTTTGTTTGCAAGAAACAGAGTCTTTTAAATTGTGAATTTCTTTCATAAAAGGATTATCGATAAATTCAAAAGTTAATGGTGGTCCTAAAGCATTTGTATGCATTCCTATATCATTAACGTGAAAAGGTTTAATAGCGTGAAGAAAAGGTGTGCCTAATATTACACCTTGTGTGAGATTTTTAACTAATATAAAAGGAGAAGATATGCATTGATTATTGTTACATATATGAGAATGGGAGAGTTTATAAGAAATATTTAAACAATGACCGGAAGTAGTATTAATTTTTTGGGTTGTTTTTACAAAGTATTTTGTTGGTACTAAACCTTCTTTAATGCAATTTAAATTTGCACCAGAGTCTATTAAAGCAATGGCATTAATTATAAATTCATTATTAATTACTAAAGTGATTTGTGTATACCATTTTTGAACCATAAATTTATCTATAGTAGTTATAAATTGATCCTCTAAATTTGATTCAGAGATATCATCTAATTGATTATGACTGGTTTCAGGTTTGTCTTTAGGAGGAAATTGTTCATAGATATGATGAAAATCGTCAAAAGTAGGTGTCTGAGGAGTTTGAGATAATTCTAATTGTTTAACCTTTTGTTGTAATTCTCATAATTCTATTTTGACTTGTGCTAATTCTGTATGAAGATCATGAAGAGAGGTTTCTTTAAAATTATGAGGATTTGTACGTAATCTATTAAAAACTTCTTTGATTGTATAAGCATCAGTTTGAACTAAAGGATTTGGTTTAATGATAGGTTTAATTTGAAGTTGCTTATGTAATTGAATATATTTTGAAATATATTCTTTTTTAATTTGAGGATCACTAATTTGGTCTATTGTATCTAATATGAAACTTTCTTCATGTAAGTACACTAATAAATTGTTTTTGGAAAAGACAACTGATACAACTACATTGTTTGGAGTTTATCACATTCTAATGCATTATTATCAGATGAATCAGAAAATAATTCTTCTTCATCAGGATTAGGTTGATCATGTTGGGAGGAAGTGTCAGATTCATTATCAGAATTAAGTAATAGAGAGGTTAATTGTTCTTTTAATTTGAAATCTATGTCTAATTCATTAATTTTTTGTTTTACTCTACATTTATTTTGATAGTGACCTACTTTCCACATTTATAACAATCTGGAGGTTTGAATTTAGTAGGAGAAGAAGTTGAAGGTTGAAAAGTCTTAGATTTATATTTTGATTTGGGTTTTGAGGATCTAAAATATTTCTTAGGTTTTTTAGGACAAGTTTTTCGAGGGTAATACTTAGGTTTACGAGAATTTTTTGGTGTGGAAGACTTGATAGGAGGTATTGAAGCATAAACATATTGTTCACAGAATTCACCTAATTCTCTTTTTCCTAATAGTCTTTCTTTTTTCATTTGATTTTTTAATTTAAGATCATTACATAATTGACTACCAGTGAGATTAATTTGAACGATTAAGTCACCATAAGTATAATCTGAATAATTTATTGTTCCATGGGAATTTTGAGATCTAAGTTTAGTTCTAACTTTTTCTGCAAATAGGGTAGGTAGACCAGATATGAATTTTTCTTTCCAGAATTCATGATTTGGGTCTTCTCTTTGAAAAACTTTTGTTAAAAACGTATCTTTATACCATCTAAAGGAAGAAAGGGTTGGACATCTAAGATTCATTAGTTGTTCTGTAATTTTATCATGGGATATAGGAATAAAACCTATAAAATGTCGAATAATATTTGTAACTAAGGTATAAATTGCATCTTCTATTTGGTCACCATTATCAGTTAATATTGGTCGATTTAGTTCATCTTTTTAACTTATGTTAATATTGTGACTCTATCTGTATAGGTAAGGAATTATCCCACCAACCTTTCAGTTGGCCGGAGAAGCCACGGGCAATCATGGATGCAGCTTGTGAATCAGTGTTATATTTAAGAGTAACTTGAGCATACATTAACTATTTGATATTCTGCTAGGCCATCTATATTCCAATTATAAATTTGATCACTACTATAACTACCTTGATAATATAAATCTGATAAGTCTTCGTATTGGGTATCTGCTAAGGAGGGACGGTTATAGTATGCTTTTGTGGGTTACCATAAATATTGTCGTCTATTAATATTATCATATGTAGGATTCTTTTGTATTGCAAGAACATGGTCAGGAATACTAATTTGATCAAGATCTATATCATTTTCAGTTTCTGTTTGATTATCAGAATTATTTGTATCATCCTTGGTTAGAACGAAGATTTGTTTACCTTTATTAGATACTTGTAGATCATTTAATTTTTTGGATAATTGGTTAATAAAGTCATTACTAACAGTATTTGTTAATAAATTTAGGAAGTTCTATGGGTTTGACTTCAGGTTTGGCAGGTGAAGAAGATGATGGTATTTGTGTAAGTGTAGCTTGTAAAGGATGGGGTTTAGAATCAGTTATATGTTTCATCTTTTCTAAAAGAGTTTGTAATAAATTTTCTATCCTATTTGTTTGTTGACCTATGGTCTGAAGATGTAGATTAGTATAATAATTTTGTTCAATTGTTGCTAATAAATGTTCTATTTTTGTAGGTAAATCTTTTTCTTGATCGGCGGTTATTGATATTTTGAAAGGAGAAGCTCTATTATTTTCTTTAAGAATTAGAGTTTTGTTTGGAGGATGTATTGCTTCAATAGTTGTATCTTTAGATGTTTGCCATAATGTAGTTATTTTTTCAGTAACGTTTATTTGTGGAGCCTGATTGTATGATGAAAACCATTTGAAAAAAGGAACATTAATTTTTAAACTATTCATGATATTATAATTTTGTTCTTGTATTTCGTTTCATTGTGCTTTGGTATATTTTTGAAAGAATAATTTTCGTTCAAAGGTATTTTTAGAATCATAAAATTATTTTCTTAAAAGTGCTTTATCAATTTGAAATTCATTATCAGTATTTACCATAATATTGATATCATTAAAATTTATTTCAAGATCTTTAAAGGATTCACTAGAGGGATATTTTACTTGATAAACTGGTCTTTCAATATTAGGAGTAGTTTGTGAAAAGCTTTGTAGATTTGGATTATGGTCAGATATAGGTATTGAAGAGCAAGAATGACGAGAAGATTTTACTGATGAATTTCCTAACGTAATTTTTCTATTAGAAGAAATTTGTATTTCTACGTTACCATCAGGGTGTTCTATAATATGTTCTAAGGAACTAGTAGGAGCTACTGGGGCTGTTTCATTTTGTAGGGTCCACGTATTTGGTAAAGTTACTTCATGCCATTTAATAATTTTAGGTATTACTACATTATTTTTGACATTTGTTTGAATTTAAGTAGTTTTCCCTTTAGTATCTATTTGGATAGCATTAGGACAGATTGTATTCATAGTTTTATAATATAGTCTATAGCATAAGGCTAAATTCTTTGATCCTAAATCCATGTCAAAACCTTGTGTTTGTATATTTAAGGTTAATGTTTTGAGAATACCTGGATCATTTAGAGAAACGGAAAAATTTGGAAAACAATTAAAATATATTGGACCTTCAAATAGAGAGGATTCTACTAATCCAAGTAAAGAATCTGAGAATACTTTATGTCTTTGGTCTCGGACACATATTAATACAGAAGTATTTAGACCTAACCTAGTTAAAGGTTTAATTGCTGTTCGTATTAATCCTATATGTAAATATTCATATTTTTCTTTATGCATATTTATAGAAGATTGAGTGAGAAATTGAAAATTATCATGGTTATTCATTAAACTAACTGTTTTCTCTACTGTTTTATTGAATAATCTGATTGAAGAGTAAATCTTCCTAATTTGTATATTTCTTTTACAGGTATTTTTGGAAGTTTCCAGTTCTGTATTTGCCTTTCAAGATTCTCATAATTCACTTCTTCAGAGTTGACAGTTGTTCTGTTCAAGGAAGAAGATCTAGAAAGCGTTTTAGAAACGGTTTTCAAAAAATTTGACATCTTTGAAAATTATCAGTGTAACTAGTCTGTCAACAGATAGTCTGCATTATATGCTCACAACAAAGAAGTTTTGATCTTCAAAATATATACAATTACATAAGCAACTTCAAATTAAACCTATCATTAAACCAAATCCTTTAGTTCAAACTATTGCTTATACAATCAAAGAAGTTTTAATAGATTGCGTACACATCCTAATAATTTTAAAGAAACCTCTCTTCATGATCTTCAAACAGAATTAGCTCTAGTCAAAATAGAATTACAAGAATTATAACAAACGGTTAAACAATTAGAATTCTCACAAACTCCTCCGACACTTACTTTTGACGATTTTAATCATATCTATGAACAATTTCCTCCTAAAGACAAACCTGAAACCAGTCATAATCAATTAGATGACATCTATGAATCAAATTTAGAAGATCAATTTATTACTACTATAGATAAATTGATGGTTCAAAAATGGTATACACAAATCACTATAGTAATTAATAATGAATTTATAATTAATACCATTGCTTTAATAGACTCTGGTGCAGATTTAAATTGCATAAAAGAAGGTTTAGTACCAACAAAATATTTTGAAAAAACAACCCAAAAAATTAATACTGCCTCAGGTCAAAGATTACATATTTCCTATAAACTCTCTCATTCTCATATATGTAATAATAATCAATGCATCTCTTCTCCTTTTATATTAGTAAAAAATCTTACACAATGAGTGATATTAGGTAGGGATGGCAACGGGGCGGGTTTTAACGAACCCAAACTCGCCCCTAAAGGACTCCCCCTAATACCAAACCCTATTGGGACGATAGCGGGGCGGGGCGGGTTTGACCTGGTTAAAAGATTTTTTTTAAAGTAAATATTTTGTTAATTTAAATCTTTAATATTTAAAATATATTTACTTCTAATATATAGATTTATACATAAAATAGATATTTAATACATAAAATACATATTTACAATATAAAATACTTATTTAAAACATAAAATACTTATTTAAAACACAAGTGAATGGCAATGGGGCGGGATCGGGGTAAGATCGGGGCGGGTTTGGGGCGAGATGAGCCAAACCCTAACCCGAATTAGGGGGTTACCAAACCCTAACCATTAGGGGTGGGGTGGGGTGGGGTGGGGAGGTTACCCGTTTAACCCAACTCGCTGCCATCTCTAATATTAGGTACACCTTTTCTTCAAGCAATCAAACCATTTCACGTTGATGATATAGGCATACATACTAATGCTCTAGGACCTCAAGTAACTTTTGAATTTATTGATAATCCTTTTATGAAAGAAATTCACGACTTAAAAGATTATGTTTCTTGCAAACAAAAATTCATTTCTCATTTAAAAGAAGATATTAATTTTAAGAAATTAATAACAAAATTAGAATGTTCTTTAATTCAAAAACAAATTACAGAATTTCAGACTAAACTTAATGATGAAATCTGTTCCGATCTTCCCACCGCATTCTGGAAATGAAAGAAACGTGTAGTCAAACTTCCATACATTTCTGAATTTAATGAATCTAATATTCCTTCAAAAGCTAGTCCTATCCAAATGAATAAAGATTTAATATTACACTGTAAAAAAGAAATAGATGATCTTTTCAAAAAGAATTTAATCAGGCCAAGTTATGCACCTTGGAACTGCTCTGCCTTTTATGTTTATAAAGCTGTAGAAATAGAACGACTAGTTCCCCGGTTAGTAGTAAATTACAAACCTTCAAATAAAATTTTACAATGGATTAGGTACCCAATTCCTAATAAACAAGACCTTTTAAATAGATTAACAAATGTTAATATCTTTTCCAAATTTGACCTCAAATCTGGTTTCTGGCAGATCCAGATTTATGAATCTGATAAGTATAAGACTGCATTCTCTGTTCCTTTCGGACTATGAATGGAATGTTATGCCCTTCGGATTAAAAAATGCTCATTCCGAATTCCAACACATAATGAATGATGTTTTTAATAATTATCAACAATTCATCATAGTTTATATAGATGATATATTAGTTTATTCTGAATCCTTAGAATCTCACTGGAAACATCTAAGAATATTTTTTAATATCATTAAATCCAGTGGATTAGTAATTTCTCAAGCAAAAACAAAATTATTTCAAACCAAAGTCAGATTTCTAGGTCATTACAAAATGGGTGAACCGTGGATTGATCAATAGCAAGATATTTATAAAATGGAGCAATATAATTAAGGCTACCAAAAAATCTTTGTAATTGTTTTTTATCTTTTATTTCATCAGGAAATTTATTTGCAAATTCTAAAGCACGCTCTATTGGGTGAACTGTGGATTGATAAATATAATGACCTAGAAATCTGACTTTGGTTTGAAATAATTTTGTTTTTGCCTGAGAAATTACTAATCCACTGGATTTGATGATATTAAAAAATATTCTTAGATGTTTCCAGTGAGATTCTAAGGATTCAGAATAACTATTATAACATCTACATTAATTATGATGAATTGCTGATAATTATTAAAAACATCATTCATTATGTGTTGGAATTCGGAATGAGCATTTTTTAATCCGAAGGGCATAACATTCCATTCATAGTGTCTGAAAGGAACAGAGAATGTAGTCTTATACCTATCAGATTCATGGATTTGGATCTGCCAGAAACCAGATTTGAGGTCAAATTTGGAAAAGATATTAGCATTTGTTAATCTATTTAAAAGGTCTTGTTTATTAAGAATTGGGTACCTAATCCATTGTAAAATTTCATTTAAAGGTTTGTAATTTACTACTAACCAGGGAACTCCTCGTTCTATTTCTGCAGCTTTATAAACATAAAAGGCAGAGCAGTTCCAAGGCGAATAACTTGGCTTGACTAAATTCTTTTTGAGAAGATCATCTATTTCTTTTTAACAGTGTAATATTAAATTTTTATTCATTTGGATAGGACGAGCTTTTGAAGGAATATTAGATTCATTAAATTCAGAAATGTATGGAAGTTTGACTACATGTTTCTTTCGTTCCCAGAATGCAGTGGGAAGATCGGAACAAATTTCATCATTAAGTGTAGTCTGAAATTCTGTAATTTGTTTTTGAATTAAAGAACATTCTAATTTTGTTATTAATTTCTTATAATTAATATCTTTCTTTTAGATGAGAAATGAATTTTTGTTTGCAAGAAACAAAATCTTTTAAGTTGTGAATTTCTTTCATAAAAGGATTATCAATAAATTCAAAAGAAATTCCATTTGACATGGTTATAACAGGAGATCCACAGTCCCTTTTCTGACCCTCGAGTCTGAACACTCATTTTCAACCAACACTCCATCCAAGATCTGCCTTCCTCCTACAAAAGCGTTCTAAAATTGTGAGATCACCTTAGATAATATACTTTCAACATGTTGGCTAAGATTTGGAGAATCTTATAAAAACCGCCCATCAAGTTTATGGTTCTGAAATTCTCATTGCTCCTATCTTAGGGATTGAGGAAATAAATGTTGCATTTGCACTCTTCTCAAACTTTGACATTGACTCTCATCATCTTCCTTCATTACATTCCATCACTTATTTTCAGTGTATACAATGTCGCCGACATGTTGCCGTTTCGGAGGTGGGTGATACGAAACCAGGGTATAAGTCGTTTTACCCTGATTTCGGTGACACGAGGGAAAAATTTCAATTTTTTTTCCATATTTCCCCCATGTCTCTTGACATTGGCGACATGGTGGAAAATTTTCATTTTTTTGTTTTTTTTAAAATAAAAAAATGTTAGACATTTGTTTTTACATTTTTTTTTGGATATATTATGATGTATTTAGACACTACTTAGGGTTGTTTAAAACTTGGGGGGAAATGTCACATCCCAAATCAAATGAGATCCTTGGAATACCCAAGGGTTTAGTATGTAACTCTCACGCCAAACACAATGGGAGTGGAAAGCAATAATCAAAACATAAGCGGAAGTAAAATAGATAGTTTTAGTAAATACTTACGTAAAATTTACAATCTGATCTTTTTTTTTTTTGATCATTAACAGTAATTTTATTAATCATCAAAAAGTATGTAGAGCAGCGAAGAATCACGAAATGTGATTAAGAGAAAACAGAATACAAAGCAAAACCAGAAAAAGAGGAAAAGGGAAAAAAAGGAAAATATAACTATACAAACTATCCATCCGTCATCTCAATCTCTTCCCCCCGGGGCATGCCGGCCCCAAAATCTATTCTCTTCACATCTCTACGAGCCCAAAGATCTGCATCCTTTTTGCTGATCTTAATACATGACCAAAAGAAATACGCAAACCATTGGAAAGATAACGTGCATGACGAATCCAATGGGCATATCTCCAAGGGAAGCTTACCTCACCATTCATCCACGAAATAACCAATTGAGAATCACCTTCAACCTGTAAAGGCTCGAAATTCATTTTTCTAGCTTCAGTCATGGCAGCAATCACGACTCTCAATTTCGTCGTAGTGGAATCCGTATTACCAATCAGACCAGAAAATACAAGTAAAATATCCCCCTCCGAATTCCTGAAAACCCCTCCAATCCTCGATCTACCAGGGTTACCCATAAAGGATCCATCAAAATTGACCTTGATGAAACCCGTAGACGGCATCCTCCATCTCTCAATCTTCTTTCGATAGCTTATCGGTGAAGTATTCAGCTCATACCAGCTTTTAACAATACAATCCAAAGGAATTCCCCTAAATTCCTGCCTTATGGACATCCAACTAGCCAGAGTACCCAAAATAGAATCAATAATCCACGATAAGGAGCGTTGAATATTCTCAAACACTCGCCTATTCCGTTCGCACCAAATATTCCACAGAACTGAGAAGAAGAATGCATCACAGAAGACCTTGCCTCTTGACCCCAATCCCCGGAAACGCCATTGATCATACATCTCTACAATATGTTCCGGTAGGACTCAGTCCACTCCCATCACCTGCAAAAAATGCATCCAGATCCCTCTTGCCACTGAGCAATGGAGGAAGAGGTGATCCACTGTCTCCCCTTGATTCTTGCACATGAGACAAATATGTGGAGAGATGGCCATATTGCCTCTCCTCCTTTGAAGCATATCACAGGTATTAATACGATATAACAGGGTAGTCCAAACGAATAATCTAACTCTAGGAGGGACTTTGGCCTTCCAGAATTTGTAGACATTGAAAGGAGGAGGGTTCAGATTCTCCTCCCGACCAAGAAAGGAAAAGAATGATCTAGTGGAGAAAACACCACTAGACTCCAAAGGCCACACCCAATAATCCCGACATTCTGTATCGATGAAGCAAAATTTGAGTAACTCAAAAAGATCTGACAACTCCTCCAACTCAACAGATCTGAGATCTCTACGAAAAGGGAGGTTCCAGACTAAACCTGTGGAAGACCAAGATAAAATATCAGAAACCATAGCATCCCGATGTTGTACCACCAAAAATAATCTATGGAATCTAGTTTTGAGAATAGACTCTCTCCACCATAGATCATGCCAAAACCTGATTGAAGAGCCCAAACCTAAACCAAGACGAATAATAGAATAAAAGGAAGGAGCTAAAGTAGAAATGGCTTTCCAAGGACTATGTGAGTAAATTCTAGCAGATTGATTAATATCCCAAAAATTCAAGCCTATCCCAAATTTACTTATGATAACCTTGTACCAAAGAGCTTCTGTGTCATTGTCGAAACGCCAAAGCCATTTTCCAAGAAGAGCTGAATTCCGACGTTGAATATTACCCAGATTATGACCACATGCTTCTTTACTCTTACACACCAATCTCCAATTAACCAGACGATCCTTCTTCTTATCCCCTCCCTCCCACAGAAAATCCCTTTGTGCCTTCTCCAAAACCTTAACCACTCTACTCGGCGCTCGAAACAAAGATAAGTAGAAGATTGGGAGGCTAGCTAGAACCGATTTAATCAACGTAACTCTACCCCCTAAAGACAGATAATTCCTTTTCCAAGTGGTCAATCTCTTATCAACTCTCTCAACTATCGGACACTAAAAGGAAAAGGACCTGGCATTATCCCCTAACGGAAGACCTAGGTATCTAATAGGGAGCTGAGTAACCTGATTACCAAAACAATCTGCAAACAACTGGATATGGTTCTGCTCTAAATGAAACCCATAAATGGTGGATTTATCTATGTTAACCTTAAGACCAGAAACCATCTCAGAATGGCCTTAATCCAATACGCCTACTCCTCATTAGCCTAAAAAAAAAAAATTGTATCATCGCCATATTGTAGATGGGAAATCGAAACCCTATTAGCACCAACCAAGAATCCACTGATAAGACCCATATTTTCAGCCAAGGAAAGGAACCTACTTAACACATCTCCCACTAACGTAAAAAGAAAAGGAGATAGCGGATCACCTTGTCTAATTCCTCTGGAAGACTCAAAATGACCATGAACACTACCATTAAGCAGAAACAAGAAAGATACCTTCGAAATACAGCCATGAATCCACTTCCTCCACTTAGTACCAAAACCCTTCCATTTCAGTACAAAATCAATGAAACCTCATTCCACCCTGTCATACGCCTTCTCCCAATCCAGTTTACATAGCAGACCTAGATTGCCACTCCTCACTCTTTCTTCCATCACCTCATTAGCCACCAGAACGCTAATTCGGAGAGACGACATCCCCAATAACCTCTTTAAGTCTTTTAGCCAAAACCTTTGCAATAATCTTATAAAGAATAGTGATTAGACCGATAGGCCTAAAATCCTTAAGTTCACTGGAAAAAAGCCATTATGATCACTCCATTCTGAAAAAACTTCTTAAAAACTCCCATAAGATCCTTTTTAATCACCTCCCAACAATCCTGGAAAAAAGCCATAGTAAACCCATCTGGACCTGGTGGCTTATCTCTCTCTATACCCATAATAGCTTTTCTAACCTCCTCATTCTCGAAACTTCTCTCCAGCCATAACATCTTATCAAGAGATAGAGCAGCCCCCGAAGCATTCCTAAGATTAAAAACCAAACCCTGTTCCGATGTATAAAATTTTCCATAAAAATCCATCATAGCTTCCGTAATACCTTCCACCTCCTCAATAACCTCCCCCCATCCACCACAAGTTTAGAGATAGCATTCGATTTCGCTCTGTCATTGGCCAACTTGTGAAAGAATCTGGTATTTCCATCCCCTTCTCTAAGCCAAATAGCCATCGATTTCTGTCTCCAACTAATCACCTTCTGTTTTAGAATATCATTCAGCTCAATCTTCTTACTGCTTCTTCTATCCATTTCCCCCACAGAAAGCCCCCTTTGTTGTTCCACCAAATCAAGGTCTTCAATGACATCCAAGATAATTGTCTTTCTCAAAGAGATGTCCCCAAAACACTCTCTATTCCACACTTTGATCTTAGATTTAAGAAATTTAAGAGATCTCATAAAAGAAAAACCTGCAAAACTATTCTCTTCCCTATTCCTTTCCCCCCACCAATTTTCCACCTCTACTAGGAAATTGCTATGGGTGAGTCACATGTTCTCAAACTAGAATGGGGACGGGCCCTGACGTATCACCTCCATCGATAATAGTACAGGCCAGTGATCAGAGATTGGTCTGGTCAAGATTTTCTGAGATAAAAGAGGGAAATGAGCATCCCAATCAACCGAAGCTAAGCATCTATCCAATCTGCTATAGAGAGCGTTCTCCTGAAGGTTAGACCAAGTAAAACAGCCACCTAAAAGAGGATAATCCACCAAAGCAAGATCCTGAATAAGGGTAGAAAAATTTCTCATACTTCTAGAGGTTCTACACACTTTATTACGCTCCTTCACAGATCTAACCACATTAAAATCCCCAATCAAACACCAAGGATGCGAATTATTATAAGCCAGATCACGAATCTCCACCCAAAAGGCCTCCCTATCTCTATACCCATTAGGACCGTAGACCCCCGAAAGCTCCCACTGACAACCGTGATCCAAGTTTCTGAAAATCACCGACACACAATAGGAACCAATCGTCACCTCTCCACCCTCAACTTTATCAATATCCCACATAACAAGGATCCCACCTGAAGCACCCACGGCTGGGAGAAAAATCCATTTCTTATTCTGTGTGCTCCAAATTTTACGCATCAGCATCCTCCCAATCGATTGTTTTTTAGTCTCTTGAATTACCACAATCCACGGTTTAAATTTTCTACGCATCTCTTTAACCACTTTTTTCTTATTATCTCCCCTCAAACCTCTAATATTCCAACTAATAATCCTCATTAGTCAACCTGAGCCGAACTCCCTCCAGTACCACCTTTAGAGACTCTCCTTTGATACGTAAGATTCCATTCTAAATTCCAAAGCTCCCTCACCATTGGTGAGACTCCTTTGGGAGCACCCTCACGACCCTTCCTAAATCTGCCCACCGCTTCAGACATGCAAACATTTGCCCCATCCTTGTCTATAGCCTCCAACCTAAAAAGGTTAGCGATGTCTTCAACACCTACTCAGTCATCCGGAAGAGAACTTTCCTTCCTTGCCCCCATATCTCCAACCGAACCCATCTTTACTGTACCATCCCCACACTGTAAATCAACAAGAATCTCACTCTGAATCACATTCTTAGTCGGTACATCTGTCTGCCTAGACACAAAGCTTGAAGTTTCGGCAATGACGTTAAAACCTTTGAAACCTGAAATGAAGTTATTTAAGGATAAACAGGAATTTAAGGAGATGTTAACAAAGTAAGAATTAAAGACATACCTCTCTTTGGTCACCCATTAATAGCCAAATCAAAATAAGGGCGATGAAAGAACAAAAACTTAGGAGGCGGCTGAAGGAAAGGATTTAAGAGATTAAAAAGCCAATATTGGACTTATATATCGTTAACCTGCAAAAAATCAATTACCTCCTTAGGAGAAGCAATATGACCATCTACCATATCTGTTTCCGGCGAGAACCTTGAGGAGAAATGAATACCCTTCTGACCTTCCTCAGTACCAAACAAAGACCAATAATTGTTATCCGAAGCCACAGCCTCATCCTTGACCCTCAAATCATCTGGCGTCTTTTGCACCTCCGTTGAATCATACCCCGCCTGAATTAGATCGTGAAAAATTTGACAGTCCATTCTACATTCTTCCACACAGTCAGCGTTCACTCGGTGAGGATCCATTTGAATGGTATCAAGGCCTCGATAATCCACACCCAATGCCTCATAATCTGATCACGAGAGATCATCCAAAGAATCAGAAGGAGTAGAAGATAGTCTCGTCGGACTCCCCAAAGGATCCAGAGGGAACTTCGGCAGGCGAACGAAATCCGCATCCTCATGCTCTTGTAGTTCCTTCCCCACCGAAGCATATTCCGGTGACGGAAGAGAGTTTGAAGAAGATGGGCTTGCATCCCTGATCGTGATCTTCATCTCCTCTAAGAAAGAAACGTGAGATTCAAGTGATGAGGCAAGCATTTCCATCCTCTGCTGGATCGAAGACAGAGAAGGCTCCAAAGCCTTTTAAGGATAAGTCCACTACTGTATTAATGAGATCTTGACTTGGCCTGTCTCCCTTATCCAAAGGCCCAACCATATTATTTCCACTATTACTATCCACAAGGTTCAATCCGATATCCTCCCCCATAGGCTTGGGTATGGACTTGATAGAATCTCTCTACCCAATCAAGCTTCTTGGAGTCGTCTTCTTAGTAGGCCCATCATGAACTGAACAAAACTGATGCAAGGATCTTGACCATAGATCAAAATATCGTATCGTATCGCGCGATACGTATCGTGTATCGAGAGTATTGATACGATACTCCCTTGTAGTATCGTGGATACCACAAAAAC
>JAUPMG010251313.1:0-36814 GCA_031762675.1 Pachysandra terminalis
AACCTTTCAGATTCTTAGCACCTTAATGCTCAGCCACATGGACACCACCTTGCACCTTTAATGTTCAGCCACATGGACGCCACCTTGCACCAATAAACTTGTACAATAATTCCACATCATAATTACATTTGAATCATTGGATTCAGCAACCGTATCAAGTCTTATAACAAGAAAAATCAAAGAAATTGTCACGAACCAAACCGGAAACCTCATTGGAGATCCCATATTTGAATTCGTAACTCCCACCCCAAACAAAACTTGGGAGTGGATAAGAAATATCTAGCCAAAAATCGCTAAATAAAACGGATATTATAAAAGATATAGATTATGAAATATAAATGTTCTTAAATAATATCCTTTACAATCAATCTTCAAACAAACAGTGGAACGAGTCTAGTTAAACTTCATCTAAAAGACCTGAAAGTGGTTGCTTAAAAGCATGAGCTACACATAGCCAGTAAGTACTTCAAGCCCAATATAATCTATGATCGAAGTAGGGCCAAAGCCACTCTTTATTGATATTCAACAATAGTAAACATATGAATAAGATGACATGTCAAAAGGATGCTATCAAACAACAGTATGTATGTGAATGAAGTGACATGGATTGAGGATACATACCAACAATAGTAATTAAATGAGTGAAATGACATGAATCTAAGATGCTATCTAACAATATTATGTATGTAAATAAAATAATATAAATCAAGGATGCATGAGGTCGAGCCTTAATTAATGCATGCTGTGCACTTACCATATAAAATCACCAATGTGATCTAAACAAACAGCCTAATATGAAATGGAGTCTGTATGGATTCCACATAGACCCGATCCATCTTTAGGGTAAGATGTCATAACGGACCATCCCTCCCTATACAGGGTCATACCCAAAGATAAGATCCTCTCTGTCTAGTAATCTTTAAATGTTGGTTCCTCATATGATCTCAATTATGCTATCCAAGGATGTTCCACCAATGTGAATTCATCCCCCAATATATGGCAGAAATAATAGATTATTCTATGTGTGCAACATAGTTTTAAGGGGTCTCAACCTATATGACACAATCGCCTCACCTTATTTTCGATGAAAGGGATAAACCCAAGGCATCACCAATGTGACTTTCCTCAGAGAACCACACATTACCGATCAACTATCAGAGCTCACACATATGATTCGTATAATGGGGCTTACCAACATGAGGTGCCCTCACCTATCATCTTTCCACATGTCTCTTAGATCATCACCTATGACGAATCATTTACCATGGGAGATAACAACAATTGGTCTATTGGGATGATCAGTCCCTCAACCCACATAAATATAGGTCCCCTCACTAGATTTCCAGATCATAATATTCTCTTGTAATAATCTTGAGTTCCAGAAATATGGACTCAGGAAAACATGGTATTACTTATAGACCAAATCCATGGTCGAGAGCCAATGCAGTGCATGTGAGAGGATGCACATTAACTAAACAATCAAGTTTGTGTACAATGTGAAATGCAAATCAAACAAAATGACGCACAGCAGTGACAAACCTTGGGATCATCTTACCACAAGTCTGGGAGGAATACCAACAAAATGGGCTCACTTGTAGCTTGGGCGGAAACAATATAGTCCTCTCAAGGGACAAATGGTTCAATAAGTCAATTTATCTCATATGTGAGTCTAAATCCAAAAGTATCATCTGGGGTATTAGACTAAGCCACCACATGCAACTCATCGTATTCAGGTCCATCAATATTAGAGTCTAGGACAAGATCATTAAAGTACTCACCCACAAATTCATAAATCAATGTGTATGGCTTATAATTCATTAGGAAATCAACCATATGAAATATCTAGAATTCAATAGAACAAACATCACCGTTGATCACATAGAGTCCAAAGAGTTCATAATTCTCAGAAAAGTCTCGGCGCACCTCTCTGCGAACTCCTTGGCGTGCTCCTCGGTGCGCCGAGCAGAATTTCTGGGTTGACACCCTTACACTAAAGAGTTCATAACTCGGTTGTGTACAAGTCAGATTTGCCTCACATTTGTTTTGCTGGATTCCTAACGAAAAGAGGAATCCAACAATACCAAAATCAAAACATTTAGAGCTCAGTGGACTTCTCGGTGAACCAAGAAAGTCACAAGAAGTTTCTAGGTTGTTCTGGGAACAGTTCGGCGCACCGAGAAGGTCGCCGAACCTCGGGTCTGCTTATATTTGATGGTTTTCAGTCTCATACAATCTCATAAACTAAGTATACAATAAATTAACAAGCTCAAATCATAATTTCTCATAAGAATCAACCATTCTCATACCATGATCATCATCAAAGCAAACTTAATCAAAAAAAGTGTCCTTGTGCAACTAATTCTTTTAAAGAACATATTAAACTTGATTACTTACCTTGAGAAGATGAAAGATGATAAAAATCAAGCAAATCCAAGCTTCAAGCACTCCTTCTCCAAGCTCCTCCAAGCAAGCAAAACTTCAAGGTTAGGGTGTAGAAGCTCTCTCCCAAACATGGAAGACAACCAAAGAGAAACCCTCACTTCTTGTGTTTGGGTCCAATGAGGTGTCTCAATGAGAGCCCTTGATCCCAACCAAAACAAATCTAACCCTTCTTGATGAGAAACATGTGTAGGAGTTGCTAGAACCCTCCACATCATATGTGTTGATTCAAGACACATGTGGGAGTTACTAGAACCCTCCACACACAATGTCTCTCCACAAAAGCATCTATAAACCACTCATCATAATCACAAAACTAAAATGCATCCAAACCACACAACACAATTAAAATAGGTCCTACTATGGTGTGTAACACCCAATAAATATGGTGATACACAACCAATCGCGAGGCACGATTAACCCCGTGGTTTATCCAAACAAAGGCAAACAAACATCGTGATGATTAACTAATTCAAGCATACATAATTAAAAATTTCAGGCCGTTATAGAAATAAACCATGATCAATCTAAATCCATGATCCTTGGCTTCAGCTGAGCCAGGATACACAGAAGTCTAATCCATATCATGTTATTAAATCAAGTCTCCCTCGGGAGTATAAAAAAAAAATAAAAGAAACACATCCTAACAACAAGTACCAATAGCACAGCTAACACATGTCATTCCTCTCATCCTACAACATGAAAAGTTGCGTGAGCCTATGATGCTCAGTGAGAAGCATGATGAAACAGTCATCCGTCCTCTTATGAAAATAAATCACAAGATTAGTACAACAATACATCATAGTAGCAATGAATCTTTTAGTATGAGACGAAATCATATGAATGAGTCAATCACATGTCCTATAATAGTGAATGCAATGAGAGGAACATACAAATAATATGATGATGCACAGTGAATGAACCAAAACTAATAGCTCCTGATACGTGGACCTAACATGAAGCTTCTCAACATAACCAATTCAAGACATGGTCCTAGGAACTGCCGGAAGTCCCCTCTTCGTTCCGAGCGCTAGCCCATGGTACAAAGGCTACCATATGGCTAATTTGCGAGTGTACCATACTCGAGGACTGACAAACCTATATAGGATGGTCGCTGGCATCCTACCCTAGTTTAAGTGGGCCTTTTCACCCCACGGGTGTATAGTCAACCCAAACCGGAGGCTTCGCATAGTTTCTCCATAGATTTCCACCCCACATCATCCACCTAGGTAATCCGCAAGGTCGCACATGTTTAGGCATGTCACTGGGTCTTTGGTGGAGAGGTCGGTGGAGTGCTCGATGTGCTGAAGCCTACGGAAGCTCTTATTTGAACTAATTTCTAGACACTGTCAGTGGACTAAAGCCTACCGAAAGGTCTCTGTCATTTCTCAGGTATTCGGTGGAGTGGTCGGTGTACCGAAGCGTACTGAACACCCAATTTGCTCTGTTTAAGGGTCTCTGTCGGTGGAGTCATCAGTGGACTAACCCTACCGACCAGTCACGTATTATGGGTCTTTTGGGTTTCGAAATCCGAACTCCTGGGTTCTGGATTAAGACCAAACAACACACAATTACATCAACAACATCCCAATCAACTTCATATACCAAACACATCATTCAAAACATATTTTTAATAAGATTCTAAACACATATCATAGGAGTAGCACATTCAACCACAAAACATAAACTTGAGATTTAAATCTCAATAAGAACACTATACTGTTCAAGCAACTTACCTGTGAATCCTCTATGGTTGAGAAAGATCTCGCTGGTGCTTCCTCTCCTTCAATCCGTCGACTGCAACAAGGGGAATGCTCAAACTCAGATTTCGTCCAAGTCTTCTCTTCCTTCTTCTAAATCTCTCTCAATGCTCGGATCTGAATTCAAAGGGAGATTAGGATGAGAATGGTAACCTTCTCTACCCTTAATCCCTTCTTTCCATAACGTGCTCTTGCCACGATCAGCATGCACGCTGATCGCGTGCCAACTCGCCTGATTGAATTTAATAATTCAATCAGCCCCCAGGTCCTCATAATATCAATGTAACCCCAAACCTCACTTTTTATTGCACAATAGCCCATAATATTAATCATTCATACTTTATATGCTAATTAAATCCAAAAGATTACCAATAAATTATAAAAAAATCAAACAATTAAATATGGGCATCTTTTAGTGGATTTAGGTCCTTACAACCTACGTCCCTTAAAAGAATTTCGTCCCCGAAATTGTGTACCTCAATCCGTGAATAGATGTGGGTAATGTTCCTGAATCTCCGACTCTCGCTCCCAAGAAGCTTCTGTCTCATCATGATGCCCCCACTGGATCTGTAGTGACCCGGACCCAACTGGAATAATTATAGATTAAATCTTAATTAATCTACTAATTATACACTGGGAATTTAATGTAAGACACAAGGTAGAATTGGACTCATAATTAATTAGGGAGGTGATTACCTAATTAACTAAGAATTAATTAAAGGGATGGACTTCTAATCTAAATGGACTAGAACTCTTATATAAACAAATTGGGGCCAAAACCCAATTAAAAGTCCATTAGGACATAAACATGTAATTATAATTAAAGCAAGGCTAATTAAGGGAGAAATCAATATACACGATTGATTCTCTACTCTTTGAAATTTAAACTAAGCTAATTTGAATTCAAATATTAACTGATAGAGTTCAAGGTGGGTTAGGAGACCTAGAAGCTAGGAAGAGGAGAGAGAGAGTATTCTCTAGGTGTGGGACGTCCAAATCAAGGAAGAAGAAAGAGAAGTGCAGGTTTAAGGGTTGCAGAAAAACTAGACAATGAGGAGACCTAAAGAGAAGAAGGAGAAAGAGGAAATAGAGGAAAGGAAGAGAAAATCTTATTATTGTAAGGAGGCTAGAGAGGCTAAGAGGAAGAGGAAAAAAAAAAGGGAAGAGAAAGAAAAGAGAGAGGTTTACTGTGGTGAGAGGAAGAAATCTAGAAAATAAAAGAAGAAGGAAGAAAGCGAAGGCGAGGAAGAAGATGGATACGATGGTCACAAAGAAAGTGAGGATGATGATGATTGGCTGGAAGACGGGGACAAAGGAAAAAGGACTTTGACTAAACAACGTTTGAAGAGACAAGAGCAGATTGATGAAGGCCAATACTAGGCTGGATTATAGAACCGAAAAACAAGGTAGGGATTCGTGCGTTTCTATGGTAACTAACTTTATAATGATTTCAATACTATAGATGTAGATGGAATGCATGTTCTTGATGTGAAAGCATGTTAGATCTAAGGTCTAGTGAAACTAGAAGGGATGCATGCTACGTTGTTTATTTGATTCATATGCTTAACATGTGTTGTTGTGTTTTCCTGTGTTATTATATGTACATAAAGATTGTAAACATGTTCTTAGATCTAATATTGTATTTAATGGATTTAATTGTTTAGATCTATAGAACAATATAGGTTTTTATGTGTTTGATGTTTGGATCACATGAATAGGCTTTAGAGATTGATATATGATTGTTAGAACCTTAGAAAATATTTGTTTTGGTTAGAGGCATGAAGTCCTAGAAGAAAACCCAGAAATTGGCTAAATTTGTTGTTCGGTAGGAGTCTCGGTAGCTACCGAAACACCTACCAAATATCCCAGAAATTGCATGCTCTCGGAACTTTCTACCGAGGCTCGGTAGTGACCTACCGAGAAGTTCATTAGCACTCTCGGCAGCTATTGAGTAGCTACCGAGGTCCAAATGGACCCAAATTTTAGGGATATGTTCCCTAGTGAGTTGTGCAAATACCTGTATGGTTGGTTTGTGTGCAAAAGATCTAGAATTGGACGAATTATGAAAAGCATAGGAGAAGGTCCAAAATTCAGGATTATCGGACTAATTTGAATGGTATATGAGGCGATACCAACTCAAAGGTTTTGGATATGATCATAGAACCTTAAGATAGGATTAGTATGATTAGAAATGGTCACATAGGACTTGATTGGTTGAATGGTGCTTTTAGCATCCAATGTTGACTTAGGTTTGACTTGGGTTGACTTCTGTATGACTTGTGTTTGACCTTGATGATGTTTGACTTGAATGATTGATTAAGGGTACTGTGAGTATTCATGACTTTGTATGATGTTTGTGTTTGAATGACTTGAATTTGTGATATTGGATGGGAGAGCTTCCACTATGGGTAGAAGTCCCTAAAGGAAAGGCATGGTATGGGTGTATTCCACCGTGGGTGAAAGTCCCTAAAGGAAAGTTTTGGTATGGGTGTATTCCACCGTGGGTGAGAGTCCCTAAAGGAAGGTCTAGTTACAGGTGAGCTTCCACCGTGGGTGCTATACTGGTGTATTACACCGTGAGTGCAAGTCTCTTAAGGAATAGGAATGGTGGCTTTCCTCCATGGGTGCAAGTCCCTAAAAGAAAGGGTTACTGATACAGGTGTGTTTCCACCGTGGGTGAAAGTCCCTAAAGGAATGATACAGGTGGCTTCCTCCGTAGGTGAAAGTTCCTAAAAGTATGGCATGTTACTGGTGTATTCAACCATGAGTGAAAGTCTCTTAAGGAATAGGAATGGTGTTTCTACCGTGGGTTCAAGTCCCCAGAATGATGGGTCGTATGGTCGTGAATTAGAATGAATACGTAATTAGGCTAGGTCTGGTTACACCCTGCATTGCATTGCATCTCATTTAACTCCATGCTTGCATCATATCTTGCATTGCATTGCACTTGTGTTTGAATTGACTGTGATGCATAGTCATTGTGACATGCTTGAATTGAATTGATTGTGATTGTGATTGTGATTGGGTCACATTGGTTCTAGCAAGGTGGGACCTTGTGGTTGATTGGTCGTAGCATGGTGAGACCATGTGCTTACAGGGGTGTTTCCACCGTGGGTGAAAGTCCCTAAAGAAAAAGTTTGTACAGGTGGCTTCCTTCGTGGGTGCAAGTCCTTAAAAGAAAGGGTTATGTGAATATTGTTGTGAACATAGTTAGACTATGTGTATGATATGTGATATGTATTTTGTGGTTACTGGTCGTAGCAAGGTGGGACCTTGTGGTTACTTGGTCGTAGCATAGTGGGACCATGTGGTGTTTGTTTATATGTTTGATTGGTCGTAGCACGATGGGACTATGTGGTATATGTTTACGTGTTGATTGGCCGTAGCATGGTGGGACCATGTAGTGTTGTTGTGGAACATAGTGAAACTATGTGACTATTGTAATCTTTGTTGTTGTGTCACATAGTGGGACCATGTGTATACATGTATGTCTGTTTTGTTTGGAACATGGTTGAACCATGTAGAATATGTTTAAACATGATGGGATCATGTGGGTGGTATTAACATAGAATTAGTGACTATTGACTTATTATGACTTGGTACTGTATGATTTCCGTGTGAATAGTGATTTCATATGATGATTGTATTATTCATACTAGTATGTGAGATTTAGTATGATGTTATGTTTAACATACATATGACTGTGGTATTATATGATGAACTGAAATGCATGAAATAATCGTACTGATATGCATGCATAAAAGTAGATATTGTAGTCTCGTTGGATTTCTCTACTAGGCTTCAGCTGATCCTTATCTCTACAGATGATCTGTTCGTTTGATGTGCCGGTCTGGAGAAGAGATCCCTTCGGTTTTAGATATTTGATCTTTATGATGGTGTACACTTGGTTTTTAATTAATTTGGTTGACCCCGAGTGGGCATGAACTTGTAATAGATTAGAGCTCTATTTAGAATGTGGGTTGTAGCTTGACTGGCTTTAGTTGAGCTATGGTTTGGTTTTATTTATGTGAGACTTCCGCTGTTAATTTATATTGTTGAGATTCTGATTCAACCAAGATTGGGTTGAATTTTGTGCCTGGTTATCCGTATCCACGTGGTGGATCCGAAGGTCATTTCCTTGGAATCTTTGAGATCCTATATCTCAGATTTGAGACATGACAGGATCTTCACTAGCGGTATGGTCTTCGTCCGCAACACTTGCTCCTTTCGGTAAAGGATCTACATCGGCTTTTCGACATAGGTCATGTCACCACGAAGCTACAACTGTGTCCAATCCAGCACATAAGAAGGATCCGGCTCGTATTTCTGTAAGAGTGACACATGAAATAACATCATGAATGTTTGCCAACTGTGGTGGTAAGGCTATCCGATATGCAACTCGTCCGATCTGTTCAAGTATCTCAAAAGGTCCGACAAAACGTGGAGCTAGCTTCCCTTTCTTTCCGAATCGCATTATCCCTTTCAATGGTGAAACCTTGAGAAATACCCGGTCCCTAAAAGAAAATTCTAAGTCTCGTCTTCTCTTGTCTGCGTAATTTTTCTGCCTACTCTGTGCCTTACTCAGTCTTTCCCGAATGAGCTTTACCTTCTCTGTACTCTGCTACACAAGTTCGAGTCCAAGAATGCTATCCTCGCCCACTTCAGCCCAACACACTGGTGAGCGACACGGGCGGCCGTACAAAGCTTTAAAATGTTCCATACCTGTACTCCCATGGAAACTATTATTGTAAGAAAACTCCACTAAGGGTAGATGCTCTCCCTAATTACCACCGAAGTCCATCACACATGCTCGTAACATGTCCTCCAGAACTTGATTGACTCTCTTGGTCTGGCCATCCGTCTGCGGGTGATAAGCTGTGCTAAAATCTAACCTTGTGACCATATCCTTCTGTAAAGCTTCCCAAAATCTGGATGTGAACAAGGATCCACGATTTGAGATGATGCTAATTGGAACTCCATGGAGTCGTACAATCTCACGCACATACAGTCTCGCAATCTCCTCGACCGTGGCTGATGTTCGTACTGGTAGAAAATGAACAGACTTGGTTAATCGGTCTACAATCACCCAAATTGAATCTAGGCTACCTCGAATCTTTGGTAGTCCGACCACGAAATCCATGGTGATATGCTCCCACTTCCATTCTGCAATCAATAATGGCTGTAGAAGTCCTGCTGATCTCATGTGTTCGGCTTTCACTTGTTGACAAGTGAGATATCGTGCCACATACTGTGCGATCTCCCTCTTCATTCCTGGCCGCCAGAAATTATGATGTAGATCTCGATACATCTTCGTACTTCTAGGATGAATGGAGTAGCGCGACTTGTGTGACTCGTCCAAGATCTCTCTCTTGGTGCTCTGGTCGTCTGGTACACAAAGTCGACCTTGAAATTTGATCAAACCATCTGGGTGTACTACCCAGGCTTGCGATCATCCGCTGCAAGTGACAGTAAATCCAGATCGTTCTTCTGATTCTCTACAATCCACTGCTCTAGTGATGGTTTGGCGACAAGGTTGACCAAATAGCCACCTCGCTACCGATCTATAGGCCGAACTCCCAAATCTGAGATAGCTTCCTGTAATCTCCACTCCTACCTCATCAACTATGCAAAAACTCTACGCGGTCTGCGGCTCAAAGCATCTGTACTACATTAGCCTTCCCAGGATGGTAGTTGAGCGTAGAGATATATAATCATTCACGAGTTCCAACCACCTCCTCTGGCCCATGTTAAGATCCTTCTGCGTGAAAATATATTTCAAACTCTTATGGTCTGAAAATAACTCAAACTCCTCCTCGTAAAGGTAGTACCTCCACCCACAGCTTCAAAGCAAAAACTACAGTGGCCAACTCTAGATCATGAGTGGGATAGTTGTGCTCATGGACCTTAAGTTGCCGTGATGCATACACTACGACACGACCAATTGCATAAGTACAGCTTCCAAATCTTGCAGCGACGTGTCTGTGTAAACCTCCATCTTCTGTCCTGCAACAGGTACAACAAGAACAGGTGCCGAAGTCAATTTCTTCTTCAGCTCTTCAAATGCAGACTCACACCTCTCGTCCCAGTTGCATTTTACTTCCTTCCACATCAAGTGATTCAATGGTGCCGCAATAGAGGAGAATCCTTCGATGAACCTCCTGTAATATCCCGCAAGACCTAGGAAACTCTTGATCTCGGTTGCATTCTTAGGTCGCTCCCACCCAAGAACTGTCTTAATCTTGGCCAGATCCACAGAGATGCCACTCCTGGATAGTACATGCCCAAGGAACATGACCTCATCCTTCCAGAAATCATACTTCTTCAGCTTGGCATTCAGCTGGTGATCAAACGTCTGTAGGACAATCTGCAGAGACTCCTTATGCTCCTCTACAGATCTCGAGTAAACTAAGATATCATCTACGAAGATGACAACAAAACGATGCACTAAGTGCATCATGTCCATAAATGCTGCTAGTGCATTCGTCAACCCGAATGGCATAACAACGAACTCATGGCATAACCAATTCAAGACATGGTCGTAGGAACTGCCGGAATTCCCCTCTTCGTTCCGGGCACCAACCCATGGTACGAAGGCCACCATATGGTTAATTTGCGAGTGTACCATACTCGAGGACTAGCGAACTTGTATAGGATTGTCACTGGCATCCTACCCTAGTTTAAGTAGGCCCTTTCAGCCCCTGGGTGTATAGTCAACCCCAAACCGGAGGCTTCACATAGTTTCTCCGTAGATTTCCACCTCCCGATGCACTTGTCATTTTATATCAGCCCAGTATGTAATGAATTAAACTAGGACACCAAATGAATATCAACAACAGAAGCTAGCCACGCGCCTATACACACGAATAATCTAATTGCAAACCATCATAAGCTTCCCATCATATTATCACAACATAAGAAATCAACTTAACCAATGAACCAGAACTTCCACATTTAATCAACATCAAACCTAAGGTGGGATGATGGTCACAATACCTTCGGAACACCAAGATTGACTCCCCGCATGTAGGCTAGATGCCTTCAATTCAAAACTTGTTCCTGGAATCCAATATTAATCAGTGGCTTAAGCCCCACATCATCCACCTAGGAAATCCGCAAGGTCACACATGTCTATGCATATCACTGGGTCTTCGGTGGAGCGGTCGGTGGAGTGCTCGGAGTACCGAAGCCTACCAAATCGCTTATTTGTACTAATTTCTACATTATCAGTGGAGTGGTCGGTGGACTAAAGCCTACAGAAAGGTCTCTGTCATTTCTCAGGTATTCGGTGGAGTGGTCGATGTACCGAAGCGTACTGAACACCCAATTTGCTCTATTTAAGGGTCTCTGTCGGTGGAGTCATCGGTGGACTAACCCTACCGACCAGTCACGTATTATGGGTCTTTTGGGCTTCGAAATCCGAACTCCTGGGTTCTGGATTAAGACCAAACAACACACAATTACATCAACAACATCTCAATCACCTTCATATACCAAACACATCATTCAAAACATATTTTTAATAAGATTCTAAACACGTATCATAGGAGTAGCACATTCAACCACAAAACATAAACTTAAGATCTAAATCTCAATAAGAACACTATACTGTTCAAGCAACTTACCTGTGAATCCTCTATGGTTGAGAAAGATTTCGCTGGTGCTTCCTCTCCTTCAATCCGTCGACTGCAACAAAGGGAATGCTCAAACTCAAATTTCGTCCAAGTCTTCTTTTCTTCTCTTCCTTCTTTTGAATCTCTCTCAATGCTCAGATCTAAATTCAAAGAGAGAGATTAGGGTGAGAATGGTAACCTTTTCTACCCTTAATCCCTTTTTTCCATAACGTGCTCTTGCCACGATCAGCATGCACGTTGATCGCGCGTAAACTTGTCTGATTGAATTTAATAATTCAGTCAGCCCCCAAGTCCTCATAATATCAATGTAACCCCAAACCTCATATTTATATTGCACAATACCCCATAATATTAATCATTCATACTTTATATACTAATTAAATCCATAAAATTACCAATGAATTATATAAAAATCAAACAATTAAATATGGGGATCTTTTAGTGGATTTAGGTCATTACAATTTTTGCCTATAAGATGTCCCCTGTCGGTACCCTTGCCGATGTATCGGTGGGTACCAACTGGGTATGATCTGGGGATTTCTAGATCTCGGGATTTTCATCCCTTTGATCCCCAAATCAATTTTGGTCGATTCTAATGGTCTCAAAGCTATGGGTTTTCATGTTACAACCTATTAGAACATAACCAAACCTATTTCTAACATATTAAACATGATCTCATGCAAATCAATCATCAAAACACAATTAAACACTCAAGAACACGAATATGATCACATGAATTTAAAAAGGACTATAAAGTAAGATTTAACTTTCCAGGTCTGATCTTAGAGATTCAGATATGACCAGATTCTTCTTTTCTTCCTCTCTTCCGTCTTCTTCCTCCTTTGATCTCTTCCTTTGGCATTGCAACAATGGATCTAGGGTTTTGTTTCAGATCTGAAGCCTTTTTCCTCTTTCTCTTTTCTCTCTCTCAATCTCTCCAGATTTGAATCCAACGATTATGCTGTTGAGATGAGAAGGGAATATTTATCAACTTCCTTTCTCTCCCCTCAAGCTAATCCAACTCTAATTCTCACTTAGCCTTGTACGTGAAGAATTAGAATACAAAATCTAAAATAACTGATAATACCCCATTTAGATAATAATTATACTAGGGCCCCAAAATAATAACTTTAATTATTAAAATAACCTTTATACCAATATAATCTGTAATTTATACAATTTATATAGTTAGATATAAAATAAATACCTTATAATAAATTATAAGTTAAGGAACCTTTCTAATAGGCTTTGCCGAACCTACTTATATCTGTGTGCATTGTTTGATCTTTCGTTTTTACTATGTTTATTATTATTATTTGATCCCAATCAATAATTGGTATTAGAGCTTGGGTTGATCTTAGCAATAATGGTGAACATTTCAAATGCCAAGTGCGATCTATGGACGTAGGTCCACAGGAGAGCAGAAGTTTCCATTATGTCAAAAACGAATTAGGGTTACAACTTATACTCCACTCGATATATAGGAAAATCCCCAATATACCCTTACCATATCACAGGGGCCTCCACCCCCGCATCCCCTGACCCCATGTTACTGCCCACACAATAAGTTACTCGTGACTTGAGAACGGATTTCTCCCCATGGTGCTTTGCTCTGCCCCATAGAGCCCTTCAGGTCCCTCCCCCTTGGATCTAGAAACTAGTGAATTTGAACCACCCACTTCTCTAATATACTCACCATGTCAAAAACGAATTAGGGTTACAACTTATACTCCTACCGAATATATAAGAGAAATCCCCAATATACCCCTACCGTATCACAGGGGCCTCCACTCACTGCACCCCCTAACCTCATGGTACTGACCCACACAACGAGTAACCCATGACCTTGGGAGGGATTTCTCCCCATGGTGCTTCGCTCTGCCCCAAGGAGCCCCTCAAGTCCCTCCCCTTGGATCTAGAGACTAGTGACTATAAGCCACCGACTATCTCTAACATAGTGAAGGTAGGAATAGTGGTGGGAGCTCCGTAATGGATACGTTGGGTAAGTTGGAACAAATAAGAGAAAGTGTTAATCAAAAAAGATGCGATCAAGAAGGCAATAAACTAGTGGAGGGTGGAGAAGAAAGAGAGTTGAGAAGTCGGGCATGGGAGTTTAGAAAGATGGCAGAGAAAGCCCTTGGGGTAACTTGCAGCTGGTGCCTCATGAGGCACTTAGTCTGACGTTCGATTCTGTACGGAGACCCTTTCAGTCGGGATTACTGGAAGCTTACCCAGTCATTAATTTTAGGACCCTAGAAATTAGTCGCGGTGAGCACAAGCTGACACAGATACCGAGGTTATCAAAATAATAATAATAATAATTAATTAATTATAAAAATTTGACCATCTTTTTTATGTTTCTAACCAAACAATCAACAATAACTTAAAAAATGTATATCTTATAGAAAATCGAATTCAATATAAAATCTTTTACATTATCAGATATTTATAGACAGTAATGAAAAGACCATCTTAAACCTCAGCACTCAGCGTCCTCAACATAATTCTAGGGAACCCAACCCGACCCGGGTCTAATAAGATTATAATATAAGATAAATTAATCAGTTTGTATTTGACGAGATTCAATCCTCTGGAAAGAACAAAAGTTAAAATACATGAGATGGAGATGCGAACACAAGTAAATCAAAGAATGAATAGGGAAACCATGTACATGAAAAGAAGCTCCGATTGGAAGAACATACCATGACGAAAAGCAAAGTTAGGAACAGGGATTTAAAGTTGAGGAAGAACCCAGATTGCTTTACCTTCGATTTCTTTATCTTTTTTTTTCGTTGTGGCCCTTTTTGCATTTAAGCTGACTACATCCATCGCATTTGAGAGAGAGAGAGACAGAGAGCATCTCAATGTCAAAGAAACAGAGATCCTGTACCTAAAAACCTAGGACTTGACACCTTACAGGAATGAAGGATGCATGGAGTTTTAACAGAAGCGTGCTTAATTAACATAAATAGCTTGACTGACCAAATCAGCATTTCTATATTTAAATTACGTTTTTTTTTTTCCATAACTGAAGAAATACCCAATACTTATTCAGCATGTGATCAGTAGGCCTCACCCTCTCCAACTTCCCTGTACAAAATATTACATATGCATCAGCTGCATACCTGGTAACAAAACACAAGTACGATAACCACAGAATCACCGATCGACAAAATCAAAATGACATGAAATAGTAACAAATCTTATGTATGATTTTGAAAACCAAAAAAAAAAAAAAGGAAGCTCTTCCCTTACTTGCCAACCCCATGCAGCTGGGTAATATGGGTCCAGTCCTACCACAGATATTCCAGCGAGAAGCGCAAAATCATGACTGTTGTTTTCTTGAGAAGCCCTAGAGCTTGTATCACCTTTTCTATGTCCTCTGTGGCAACCTCTGTCGCAGTTTGGCGTCTGGGCACAAAGTGAAGAGATCCGATGTAACTCTTCCAGCCTAACATGTATTTTATTAGCACAATGGTTAGACAAAATCATCACTACATAATCTGCAACCTAGTTCATTCAACTAAAACAGGACTAAAGATGATAAACAACAAGATGTCTGACCTTGGAAAGATATCCAATTTCAATTAGTTGTTCATGTAAAACAATTTTGCATAATACAAAAAAATGATCAGATATAGAAAATTAGTACTTAAGATATTTGTAGACGATGTTGTGTCGTCAACAAAAATGCATACAACTTTTGGCAATTTGGTCTTCTCTCTCGTCTCCTTAGGAAAATCTTAGTACGGAGACCTCTATCTATGTCATGAGAGGAGGGACCAATTATATACTTGTAAGAGTTAAGATTAGTAACAATAACTCAAAGTACGAAATCAATTTAAAAGTGTTCTCCAAATAAGAACTATTAGTCCTACCCTTTTAGCATCAAATGCACATTTTACTTAAAAGTGATACTATGGTATGACTAAGGTGCACCAGGCAAAAACACGTTAACTATCACCAAATCAAGATGGGCCCTTACCAACATGCTATTATTGAATAGGGTATATCTGGGTTTTATGGTGATTTATGCTAGCCTACATATGGATTATCCTACATTCTCCTGCTTGAGCTGCATAGGTCCAGCATTAAAACATATTTCTTGAAATGATTCTCATATTAACCAAACTTGAAAAGACGTGTCGAATGGACATTTCTCTAAAAACATTATCTGACCAACAGCAACAACTTAAGAGATCAAGACTTGGTCCAATCAATTCACTAATACCAAATCCTGAAAGTTTTTCTAAAAACATTACCTGATCAACAGCAACAACTTAAGAGATCAACACTTCGAATCAATTCACTAATACCAAATCCTGAAAGTCTGCAGCAGTAAAGCACGATCTCTTCAGGTATAATAAAATAAATAAAAGAGAGTAATAGGGAAGGAGGATACTAACAGAATCTCACTATGAGGTTCTTGAATAGATTGGAATCTCACCGATATGAAGTAAGGGTTGGTAAAGGAATCTCACTAATACCAGAGAAATAAGTGAAAACACCTCAAAACACAAAATGTGCATTCTATTCAATTTTCGTCATCTCTCTTTACACCAATAATAGACCCTTTATATACATAAAAAGAGTCATAATCTAATACATACACTTGAAAAGACCTAAAAACATTAAAATACAACCAAAATAACTTCTAAAACAAGAATTATTATCCTACTAAATTTTCACTCGAATTTCCTAGATAAGCCTATTCTAACTGCTTTCCTAGTCAAACTTTAATCAATGATAATAAAATCCTAACCTAAATAGGACTCAAATAAATGGGATTACTAGAGAATCCATGGGCATGACCCAACTAACAAGTATGAGCATAAACATACAATTAATTGAACTAGACCTGTGAAACTGGTCCAAATCATTCTCCCTTGGTTGTAGAAAACTCGTCCTTGAGTTTTGCATTCATATTGTAGCCTTCCAACCCATTGAATGAGACACTTGGAATATTTCGCCTTCTTTTGCTTGCTCTTGCATCTCTTCATTGTTAGCATTGAAACTCGAAATTTAATCAGCCCTCGAATATATAATAGGATAAAACATATACCTACAACAAACTGACTTGATTTTATCAATTCAATAAAATCGTAATATACCAGATCTTCAACTGTAGAAACAATAGTCATCAATATAGGCTCACTTGATGCTCAATTGAATTAATCTTCAAGGGTTAAACTTCAGCTGGAATTTTCTACTCATCAGAAACATCCATTGGGTTTGAATCTTCAATCTCAACTTCCTGTGTCGTCTTTGTTGTTATTTGTTTTACTTCTAAATTAACCACTCTCTTAGTAAGGGCAACAAGTTGGGTAGACAAGGTGGTTAATTGAGTATAGATCTGCTATAGAAGCTGGCTATTATTAGGATCCATTTCCAATGGAGGTGATTTGTGACCATGATCATACACGTGGATATGTACAACACCAAGGGAAAAAACAAGGACTCTAGACTCCCTAAACTAATGTGATGCACTAACGACAACTATATGATATCTATACCCTATATGCAAGGACCCGAAAAACCTAGGACAGGCTCTAGAATACTAAGAAGTTATAGAAAACCCTAATGAGAAGAAGACTAAGAATGAAACCTTAAATTGGGAAACCATGCTCTAATACCAAAATTGATGCAGGACAACACAGTCTCTTCGGGTATAATAAAGTAATTAAAAGAGAATAATAGAGAAGGAGGATAATCTGGCAGAATCTCACTACTAGATTCTTCCTTAGATTGGAATATCACCGATATGAAGCACGGTTTGGTAAAGGAATCCCACTAATACCAGAGAGATAAGAGGAATCATACCTCAAAACACAATGTATAAAATTCTATTCAATTTTCATCATCTCTCTTTACACAATAATAGACCCTTTATATAGACTTATTCCTAAACTCAAATTATATAAAAAGTGTTCTAATCTAATACATATACTTGAAAGTACCTAAAAACACTAAAATAAATTCAAAATAAGTTCTAAAACAAGAATTATTATCCTACTAAATGTTTTACACGAATTTCCTAGATAATCCATATCTAACTACTTTCCTAGTCAAACTCTAACCAATGATAATAAAAATCCTAACCTAAATAGGACTCAACTAAATGTGATTACTAAAGAATCCATGGGTATGACCCAACTAACAAGTATGGACATAAACATCAATTAATTGAACTAGGCCTGATAAACTGGTCCACATCAAAGTTATTACATCTTCATATGGATATAAGACTATTTTGATGGCTATAGTACTAGTATCCTTATTGATATACATAACTAAACAAGCATGGTTTATGAGTATGCAAAAAGCATGAAATAGTGATCAACAATGCATATCTCTCCAAGATTGGTCCAAATTTTATTATTTTAGAATAAGATCTTTATGCTTTAACCAAAAGCCTGTATTTCTCAACTATAGACCTTAATGGAGGCTTATTGATCACAATATGAGGTAACAAAGATTTATGAGGGAATTAACCCCAAAAACCATCATGTGATCACAACAAGTAATTGTCTTCAGCAAGAAAGGATGAATCAACACTCCTAACCAAATACATCAGAATTCTTAACACGACCCATATGAGCTACATGCTCCTTAAGCAACTTATGATGCAAAACCTTGGTCGAGAGATCAATCATGTCCTCTATGTTTATATACTCTATGAATATTTGAATAATAAGATACTTTACATCTATGTGCTTAAATGTAGCTGAACTCTTGTATTTTGAGAAGAATACAGTGGTGGAGTTACCATCAAATATTTTTAATGGCTTGGTAAGAGAACCCACAACCTGAAGCTCTGAAATGAAATTTCTTAACCATATTGCATGAATAGTAGACTCATAATGATCAACAAACTCAGCCTGCACAGTTGATGAAGATATAAGCGACGCTTTGCTACTTTTTAATGAAATGGCTCCACCAGACATCATAAAAACAAAATCACAAGTAGACTTCATTTATTCTGGACAACAAAGTGCCAACATAGTCTGAATCTGAATGTCAAATCACCTTAAGATGATTAATATGTGAGCATGAAATCCTTACTCCTCTTTAAATAATGCATAACCTTTCTATCTGATTCCCAATGGTCCGTACCAAAATTATTTAGGAAACTACCAAGCACCCAAAGAAATATGCTAAGGTTGGAAGAATATAAACCTGGATGTACATCAAACTCCCTATTGTACATACATAAGGGATGTCCTTTGGTTAAACTCAATCTTGCTTCTCAGACGTGGAAGATTGATATACTAGTTTCAAACCATATATGAACTTCAATTTACACATTATATGCTCCTTTCCTTTTGCAACAAATTGCTTCATGTATGCATCTTCATATAAATCACCATTAAAAAATGCAGCCTTTACAGCCATCTAATGCAATTCAATGTCAAAATTAGCTATTGATGTCACTATTATCCTAAAAGAATCTGTAGAAACTAATGAAAATGTCTCATTATATTCTTTTGGATTGAAACCGACATGGCAAATTGGAAAACCACGTATGAAATCTTAAAAAATGCACAACTCAAATTGAATGGGAAGAAATGTGAATTCGGGAAAATAACTTTGGTTTATTTGGGCTACAGATGGTGGAAATATTCAAATTGCTCCAGCTAAGGTAATGGCAATCAAGGATTGGCCAGTATTTAATTGAAACACTTCGCATATATATAAATGGTACTCTGGTCTACTTATCGTGTTTAGTCACATGGTAAAACAGGTTTTTATATAACATAGTGAGATGATATGGCTAATTCAAGCCATCCAATTTGGTTAATATGTTAAAAATGAAATTCGATTCTTAGGGTTTTTTTGGTTGTCTCTGGCTGACATGTTGTAAAATGAACTCTGACCTAAAACAAATTGGTTAATATGTTAAAAATGAAATTCGCTACAAGTCTACTATTTTTAAATGATTGCACCTCAAAAGGGAATCTTAAATTGTTTACAAGTTCGCCACCTCAAAGTCGACTTTGAGTTATATAAAGTTTGCCACCGCAAAATCGACTTTGAGTTATTTAAAGTTTGGTCCCGCAGAATCGACTTTGAGCTATTTACAAGCTTGCCACCACAAAATCAACTTTGAGCTATTTACAAGTTCACCACTAACCGAGTTGAGTGTACTGACAAAAAGGATATTGATGAGATTCTTATCCAACACTTTATTGGGACTATTGGATCCCTTCAGCAGTCCACTAAACCGTGCAATTGGGCTGATGTATTGGGGACTGGACCTTCTTTGGAGGAGCTGAGGGCTACTGAAGAGAACATTTCACCTGCTGAGATCAAAGATTCTCTCTTCTCTTTCCCTAATGACAAGGCTCCGAGGCCTGATGGCTTCACTTCTGAGTTCTTCAAAGCTACTTGAAGCACTACTTGTGAGGATGTGATTTGGGCTGTCCAAACCTTCTCTTAGAGCTCTCTCCTGAAGCAGGTCAATCACACTATCCTGACTCTTGACCCTAAGAGTAATGGTGCCAATGAGGTTTGTGATTTTTGCCCAATTGCTTGTTGCAATGTCATTTATAAGTGCATCTCTAAGATTATTGTTAATAGACTCAAGCCTCTTCTCCAAAACTTTATTGGAGATTACCAATCAGCATTTGTGCCTGGTAGACGAATTTCAGACAATATCAGTCTTGTCCATGAACTCATGCACGACTATCATCTCAACAAGGGTCCTAGCAGAGCTGCTTTTAAAATTGACATTATAGGGGCCTATGACTCTGTGAGCTGGAATTTTTTACATGATATGCTGCTAACTTGGGGCTTCCCAGCTAGACTCACAAAATGGATTATGGCTTGTGTAACTACTACATCCTTCTCTATTTGCTTGAATGGTGGTTTGGAGGGTTACTTCAAGAGTGGAAGAGGCTTGAGGCAAGGAGAACCCCTATCACCCTACCTATTTGTTCTGGTGATGGAAGTCTGATTAGGTGTAATAACCCAGGCAAAAATAACAGGGTTAATGTCTAATTAATAAAAGATTAGGGGTCAATTTAAAATTTTAGTAAATAACTGTCACGTTTAACTTTGACTTCTTATGATTGGTGGGTTGCACTATAGGAAACTAGGTGCATCACACACAATCATAACTTTCTTAAGTTATAACATGTGGCTATGATCTTGTACGAATCTTCAATATAAATTAATGGCTGAGATTTAACAAAGAATTAGAAACAACTCTTTATTAAAAGGAATTCAAATTAAAAAGTGAATAATAACTAACCAACTAAGACTAGGATACTAATTCAAAAGTAAAAGAATTAGAAACAACTCTTTATTAGAAGGACTTCAAATTAGAAAGTGAATAAACTAACCAACTAAGGCTAGGATATTCATCCAAGGGCTGAGATTTAAAAAACCTGATCTAAGGGTAGAGAATTAAGCTTCTAAATTATATATTAGTAAGTTCCTAGGAATCTATATAAACTCTAGACCTTGCTGAACAATGGGAGATTGATCCATTGCTTGGAAAAGAATGAAGAAGAAGGTGTAATTCTCAAACACAACCAAAATCCAAGGTAAGTATTCGAGTAAAGCATTATTTTCGATATGAACTTCGAGTACATGTTATATTCTCTGAGTATGACATTGTATATTATAAATTCTACTAATTTGTTCATAAAGTTAGCTTTAAATATGATTTTCAAGGTTTGAATACCATGGTATGATCAAGTTGAATAAGTAATGTTTTGAGTAGAATAATCATTGGATTTTGTGCAGATTTCTGAGTTAAGTAATTTTTGCTAATAAAGTTTTGTGATAGAAGTATGATAAGTGTTGTAAATTTGGGAGTTTTGGTGAAAACGTGACGTGTGGCAGACCACTCGGTATACCGAGAATCACACAGGAAGTTTGGCAAACCCTTGGTATACCGAAAGGCATACCGAGCCAAAATTCTTAAAAACACGATCCCTGGTTAAGCTGCCGAAGGACCTTCGGTATACCGAAAGGCATACCGAGGCCCACATACAAGAAAATAGGTCCCTGGTTGAGCTGCCGAAGGAAATTTGGTGTACCGAAGGCCACAGATAGAAGAAATAGGTTGAGCTGCTGAGGGAGTTCGATATGCCGAAAGGTCTACCGAACCACCCAAGGGTATACCGAAAATTGCAAAGATGGTCCGATTTACTTGAAATTATACATGCGCATCAATAGTGACTATTTGAGACTGCCTGTGAGGTTAGAAATTGAGTTTGATGATTTATTAGTAATTATGACATGTTGGGGAGGAATTTTCATATTTCTTGGACAGGTGAGATTTTGCTATGAATGCTCATTGACTTCAAACTCATTATGATCATGTTAACTAGTTCAAAATACACTTGCTCGTACACTTAGTTTACTTGATTAGTTAATGTTCACAGTTCTATACACTTGCATAGTATATGCCTAATGTAGCTTCATGACCATGAATAGGTCTGCATGCCTTGAATTGACCTTTGGTTCCATAATTTTGGAACTTATGACTATTATGTGTTATTATAATCTGGAAATTATAATATGGTAAGGAGTTCATATTTTTATGTGTTGAGGGACTAGATACAATAGACTAAATTTCGGTTTCACCCAAGGTGAGGGATAAGCCTTGTATGGGGAACCCAAGAAACTTGTGGTAAGATGATAGGTGAGGAAAAGTTCACATTGGTGAAGCCCAATATCTGAATCATAAGAGTGAAATCCTGTTAGTAGATCGGCTAATGTATGGTTCACAACAAGGGAAGGCTCACATTGGTGAGGCCCTGGAATGACTCCCTCTGATTGGAAATAAGTGGGGATTGTGCCCTCTAGGTCGAAGCCCCTAAAAACTATATTGCGCACATAGAATAATCCTATATCACAGCCTTGTGTAAGGGGATAGAATTCACATTGTGGGACATCACGGGTATATGGATCGAGATCGAATATATTCGAATGCTAAACAGCATGCATATTGCATATCATATTTCTGTGCATGAATCACATGTGGTGATTATATTTATTGTTGCATGAGTATGCCTTCATTCATTAATAACTGAACCAGTATATTGCATTGCACATCTTATTCACATCATTATTTACAAATACTAACTATTCTATTTTTATCTATGAATTACCATTGAAGAGTGGCATTGTCCCTACTTCAATCTTAAATACTGTTGGACTTGTTTATTTATTAAGCTAGTGTAGCTTACGCTTTCGAGCACAACATATTTCATGACCTATAGATGATGGACAACAAGACCATGAGGACCGAGATGGAGGACATGAAGATGATGAAGATATTAGTCATTATCAGCACTTTAGTTGATGTTTTTAGTAGAACTTATAGTAGGGCTCATTTGTTGTAATTTAGTACTTATTAGGTTTGATTATTAGTAGTTAATAGGGATCGTTTTGAAGCACGAGACTAGCTATATTTTATTCTGTTGTTTTCTATTTGAAGATTGTTTTGGGTTGAATATTATTCTTAATAATACTATTTTCCAGAACTTTATGTCATACATTATCTTACTTAATTCAATGATTTGGTAATGTATTGCTTATCCACTCCCATAGGGATATGGGGTGAGAGTTATAACTTAAATTTGGGGACTCCAATGAGATTTTCAGGTTTAGGATGTGACACTAGGAAAATACAAAGAAGTCTTTAAATTCTGATTTTCAATTTCATTCTGGGTGCAAGAAGGAGCAGATCTCTCTTCTGTGCTTTGCGGATGATCTCTTTGTCTTCTCTCATGGTGATAAGACTTCTCTGGATCTGATCAATAGTAACCTTGGATGGTTCCACAATTGTGCAGAACTTAAGTTAATAAGGATAAAAGCTGCATCTTCTTGGTTGGCTTATTGGAGGAAAAGAGGGTTGAACTTGCTCTTGACTTGCAGATCCAGATTGGGCAATTACCTGCAAAATACCTTGGAGTTCCTTTGATTACTGTCACGAACCAAACCTAGAAATCTCAATGGAGTTCCCAAGTCTACGTTGTAACTCTCACCCCATATCCAGATGGGAGTGGATAAACAATACATAGCCAAATCATTTAATTGAGAAGGATATTATATAAGATAAAGTATAGAAAAGTAGTATTATTAAGATAATATCCGTCACACAACATCCTTTAAACAGAAATCGACGGAAAGTAAAATACTAGTCTCATGCTTCAAATCAATCCCTATTAACTACTGAAAATCAAAATAGTAAATACTGAATTACATCAAATAACCCTACTACAATTTCTACTAAAATCATCGAATAAAACCCTAGTAATGACTAATATCTTCAAAACATACTTGTCCTCCATCTTGGTCCTCATGGTTTATGTGTCCATCATCTATAGGTCCTGAAATATATTGTGCTCGAAAGCGTAAGCTACACTAGATTTATAAGTAAACAAGGCTAACAATATTTAAGATTAAAGTAGGGAAAATGTCACTCTTCAATAGTAATCCATATAAACAATAAACAAGTGAATCAAGAGATATATATGTACCAATATGCAAGAAAACATATGATGTATGATTAATATGCAATTATGATATGTGAATAATGAATGTGATGCAATAAGATGTAACATGCAATGTGATGCAATAGGCTGATTCAGTTATTAATGCATGCTGTGCACCTAGCAAGTAAGATCACCATATGCGATTGAAAACAACAATCTAATATGCATTATGCTGTATAGTATTCGTTTAATGTATGTTTCACACCCGATCATATCCCTGGCTAAACAAAATGAATATCATCCTTCGAATACACGGCCAAAATAGGGAATTATTCCATATGCGCATCATAGTTTCTAGGATTTGCGGCCTAAAGGTCCTAATTTCCTTACTATATTTCCGATCATAGGGAAAAATCCCAAGGCTTCACCAATGTGAACCGTTCCTTATGAGTCATACATAAACAGATCTACTAACAGAGTTTCACTCGGTTATCCATCCAACAAGATAGGCATTTGTCTCACAAAACAAGAATCAAGATAGGTCTATTGGGATGATCAGTCCCTTAACTCCAGAAAATATAAGTCTCCTCACCTATTATGATTTCCAGATCATAATATTCTTATTATTATCATGAATTCTAAAAGTATGGATTCATGTCAAGAGTAAGGCATTCAGACCCAATCTAAGGTCATGAAGCCAAAAAGGTTTAATGTTGTCCAAGTGAGAAGGTGCGCATTAACTAAGCATACAAATCATGTGTACAAATTGCAATATGACTAACCAACATGCTGAACAATGATTGAGCAAGCAAAATGAAGTATGTCAAAATATTATATGTTCACTAAACATAACCAATAGGTCCATAAAGAAGTGTAAGAAATATGCATATTTAAGCAAAAGTAATATCATAATTGGTCTAATGAGATCAAAAAAGGTTAGTATGTAGAAGTCCAATGCAAACGGACCATAGTTGCAATTCTCAGCAAGCTGAAGGGTCGCCAAGTGAGTTTCGGCGTACCTTCGGCGCACCGAGGTCGCTAAATGGGGCTGCTGGGTTTCTAGGTTTTTGGGGGCATTTGTTAGATAGCCAGGCTCGGCGTGCTTTTGGCGCGTCGAGTGGGGTCTCGGTAAACAAACCAAGAGCCTAACAATCTTACTGTGACGCTTGGTGCTTTCGGTGCGCCGAGTGGGGTCTCGGTGAAAAATCCAGGGGCCTAAAAATCATATTATGGGGTTCGGCATGGTCTCAGCGAGCCGAGAGGTTTCTGGGCAAGTTTGGTGTACCGTTCGGCGGGCCGAGAAGGTCGCCGAACATTACTGTTTGGTCGATTTTTGTCTCCTCTTCAGCTCTAATCATAAAACTTGGTTAAGCAACCCCCATAACTTTGATATTCCGCACAAAACCCAATAAATAAACATCATAAAACATAATTGAATTCATACTTGCCATATCCTACCTTTAAAGTTAGAAAACTTAGCTAAAAAGCCATTAAAATACTTCATACACAAAGAAAGTAACCTTGCTCTCCTAATGCAATCAAAAGTAAAGTTAGACCTGACTACTTACCTTGATTTGAAGGTTGGTGTAGAGAATTACACCTCTTGCTCTTCTTCCTCTTCTTCTTCTTCTTCTTCTTCAAGTGATGAATCCACCTCCCAAGGTCTTGTGTTTATATAGGCACTTAGGAGCTCTAGGATTAGTAATTATAGACTCTTAATCACAACCATTGATTGGGCATTTTTAAATCTCAGCCTTTAGATTAATTTTTCAGCCAATATGGGTTTCTTTCTAATATTGATTTCTTACTAATTCTGTTTTAAAATCCTAGCTTTAGTTTGAATACTTGTTGTCCTAGTTTGTAGGGAACACCTTCTAATTCTTAGTTTTAAATCTCAGCCATCAATTAGAGATTGAAGGCTCCTACAAGATCTTAGCCATTAATTTATATTCCAGAATCCTAACTTTATTATTATTAAAGCTTGTAGAGAATACTTACTAATTACTTACTTTGACTTGGTCTCCTATTCTTAGTTAGTTTAATTACTATTTACCTTTTTAGTTGAATCCCTTCTAATTAGAGGATGTTTCTATTTCCTATTTAAATCTTAGTCATTAATCTTACATTGAACTTACTGCAAGATCCTAGCCATTGATTTATATATTAAGGTTCCTACAAGATCCTAGCCACATATCATAACTTTAGAAGTTATGATTGTGTGTGTTGTACCTAGTTTTCTATTGTATAACCCACTATCACAATCGGTCAAAAGTCAAACATAGCAGCTATTACTACAAATTTTAAATTAACCCCTAATTTTCTATTATTTACTCATTAACCCTATTATTTTGTTTGGGTTATCACATTTACTCAGAGACTTAAGATTAGGGACTGCCACCCTCTTATCGAAAGGACCAAGCGGAGAGTGAGCAATTGGAAAGGCAAAATGCTGTTGGTCGGCTTCAGCTCATCAGGACTGTTCTTATGAATATGTCTACCCACTAGATGACTGTCTTCATACTCCCTAAGCAAGTGATTCATGAGATCAACAAGACTTGCTCAAAATTTTTGTGGGGTGGTGAGGAAAATAGAGCCAAGCCTCATCTGTTTGACTAGAAGGTGGTGTGCTCCCCCAAGGAGGAAGGGGGGTTGGGTCTTAGAAACTTGGAGATGTGGAACAAGGCTGCCATTCTTAGATTTGCTTGGATTTTGACCTCAGATAGCAATGGCATCTAGGCTAAATGGGCTAGAAGATACCTCATCAAGGACAACAACTTCTGGGTTATGCGCTGCCCTACTTCTTGTTCTTGGATCTGGAGAAAGATCCTCTTTCTAAGACATGAAGCTAGATATTTGATTGGCCACCTCATTGCTGATGGTAAGTCCACTAACCTGTGGTGAGATGGGTGGCATCCTTGGGGTCCCCTGCACCACCTTGTGTCAAATAGAACCTTATACCAGGAGAGGCTTTGTAGGGCTGCTACTGTGGACTCCATCATCTCAAATGACAACTGGGACCCCCCTGCCTCCATGAACGCTACTGTGCAGGGCATTTGGGATTGCTTGGATCAGGTTCCGATCCACTCTCACTTGCAGAGGGACAGCCATTTGGAAACCAAACAAGCTTGGTATGTTCAACATCAAGGATACATGTGGTGCGATGAGACAACATATTCCAAAAGTTCCTTGGCGTTCGATTGTCTGGTTTAGAGGACAAATTCCTAGACTTTCATTCATTTGCTGGCTTGCTATTCGGCACAGGCTCTTAACCCTTGACAGACTTATCAAGTTTGGGATTATCTTTGCGACTAACTGCGTTTTTTGCAGGAGAGTGAGTGATTCTCATAGTCACTTATTCTTCAATTGTAATTACACTGCCTTGGTTTGGTCTGAGGTGATGAAGAGATGCTGCCTTGATGCCCCCAAGGTGGATTAGCCTGTCTTAATTAACTGTTGCTCCTTGAAGTTTGCTGGTAAGGACTTCTGCAGTACCATTCGTAAGGTTGCCCTCTCAGCTACTATCATTTGTGGAGGAAGAGGAATGCCAGACTATTCAGAAATGAAATTAAGGCAGAGCAATTCGTGTTGGCTCAAATTGCCGCTGACATTTTTGGTAAAGCCAAGATCTTGTGGGAACATGTGCTGGACTGCCAAGCAAACAGAGATCTTTGCTCCAATTGGAGCATTGAAATGTCCTTCACTCAGAGAGGTTTTTCTGCTGTGTGCTGGACTGCCCCCCCGAGTGAATTCACGGGCCTGTATTGCGATGGTTCTTTCTCCACAACTAGAGGAGGAGCTGGTGGTCTAATCAGAAACACTGAAGGGGATCTGATTAAGGCCTTTGCTGCTGCCTCCTCCCCTGTCTCAGTCCTCCATCATGAGCTGGAAGCTGTTCTCATGGGCCTAAGCTTGGCCAAAGATATGGGTTTCCTCCACATTATTGTCTTCACCGACTCCAGCAATGTGAAGGGGCTCCTAACCTCACAAAAGGAGTTACCTAGGTGATACTGCAGACAGATCCACAACATTCTTGATCTAATGACGCACTTCAGTAGCTGTAGAGTTCAGCATATTGTTCGAGAAGGAAATGCTGCCGCTGACTGGTTGGCTTCCCATGTTGCTGCTGATGACGACCCGTGCCTCTTCACAACTGATAATTTGCCTCAACAGCTGCACAATATCCTCATCAATGACAAGAGTGGTAAATCTCGGATGAGAGTCTCTGGCCTTAACCATGGATAATTTCGGTTGCCTGTGATGATGAGCAGTAGCTTTTGATTCTGTTTTACTTGTTTATGAGGGCTTTGCACTTGCACCCCCACTTGTTTTGTCTTGTTTGAACTGAGGGACTTTTCACAGTCATGACACTTTGTAATCCTTTGCTTTCTTTCTTTTGGTTTGGAATAAAACACTTACCTCCAAAAAAAAAAGAACAAAACTGAATCTCCTAAAAAAGCAGCCAAATCGACGAGTTTTAAAACAGTGAGTTCAACCGATATATGCCTCATCGATATATGCATAGAATATTCGTCAGGTGTAATAGTAGCCATTTAACTTTTAACATATTACAAGTTCTATACCAAAAACATATTAGATTTAGGAAAGCCTTATTTGACATGTAGCAAATGTATTTGAGGTTGAAATTTAATATATATATATATATATATATATATATATAGTATGTGTGTGTGCTCAAGAAAAAGTACAGGTAGACATGTGAAAAAATCTTATTCTTTTTGTGATCTAGCACTACTCTTCTTGCTTGGGGTTTGTTTTGGGTCATGACTGCAGGGGACAACCCACCCCCATTTGATAATCGACTTATTTTACATGGACTCACCTATTCACCCCAAAGTACCTGTCTCAACACAACATGTTGTTCGTTAACAATCAATAATCGTGAAAACAGAAAACAGAAGATCAAAATATGCACACAGATTTACGTGGTTCAGCGAAGTGCCTACGTCCACGAGAGAGAAGAAGTTTTCACTATATCATAAAACAAATTAGGGTTACAACATATATTGCCAACCCAGTATATGAAAAATCCCCAATATACCCTTACAGTACCGTGAGCGCCCTTAGCTTCCTCCCTCTTGGATCTAGAGATTAGTGAATATGAGCCACTATCTTTAACACAACACAACATGGGTTTACGATCCATGCTGGATCCTTCATAACCAAGTCCAATTTTCTATTTTTTTTAAACAGATGATCACTATTGTATTTAAATAAATACACGACTTTTACTAAAATGAAACTGGTGTTTGTTTTATATATTCCCCTCCTTGTTCAACTTAAATATTTCACCCGTTTGAATCTGATCATATGCAATGGGTTCTGCCAATCAACTATGTTACATGGACTCATCTACTCAGCACTCAACCCAATGTACCCGTGTTGACACGACACGACATGGGTATAGGATCCATGCCGGATCCGACATAGTTGTATCCAAATTTTTTAAACACATGATTACTCTATTCTGAAAAATTGCCTCCTTTATCTTCAGTCTATACATAATTATCAAGTTCTAAATAAGTATAAATCGATACTGTCTGTATAGGTAGTATCATATTTTTCTACTACTTAGCATAAATAAGTTCAAAATATATAGAATATGGGCTGAGCAATCGTGTCCATAGTGTAAAGTATCGGGCGAACCTGTTCATGAGTTGGATCGGCCGATACAACTCGAGATCGCAGGATCACCTGATACAACTCGACACGAGCCGCGACTTGAGTCGATCCCTAAAAAACTTCAAAATTGACTGCTTGGTTCGAAACCGAGACAAATCGTCCGATCCGGGCGATGTGAATAATATTTAGTAAATTAGACTTCTAATTGGATCAATTGGGGTTTAATTGATGGGTTTTTTGTAATTAAGATCCTTAGGACTAAGATTGAACCTCAATTAGACCAATTAGGGCTTTAATTGAGCCATAAATGGTCTAATTAGGGATGTGTGAACAATATTTAGTAAATTAGACTTCTATGCTTAGCCTTTTCTAAGATTTATATAAAAGTAACTAAAGTTAATTGCAATTATTGCATATTTTGATTTGGCGATTGCTTGGATGCAACAATATTGGTTAGTAAAATAATTTTTAATAAGTTTTTAGACACTTATTTCAACATGTTTTTATGTATTTACATTTTTTATAATTTCTCTGATTTTTCTTTTCTTTTAAGAAGAAATTTTTGGGCCATGTTTTGGACTGGCCGATCCAAGTTAGTATTGGTTCAGGCCGATGCCTAATCTGATACCAAGCTTAAAAACATGATCGTATCCTATAATAGCGGGATAGACGAGTCTGATACCCAAACACACACCACATGACACCTGTACTCGAGTCCATGTAACATAGCCAATCAATACAATGATGCAATAATCTAATAATAAAACAGGACACACCATCTTAGCAAAGAAAAAAAGGGTACTTTATGTCCTTATTAATTATATCATCGAGTCAATGTAGATAAGCAAGCTAATGTACATTCACCATGAATCTTTACTAATAGATATTAATACATAAAGAGAAGCTGCCAGATTCATGTAGGCTTCAAGATTCTGAACCTAATCCATTTTTCATTTTTCCAAATTATCCTTGTTTTGTTTCAATATTTTCTTTCACATTGGCAACTCACTATTCTTATTTGGCCAACAATGTCCACATGCCTAATAACTCTTACTTTTTTGGGGAAAATTATAGCTTTTCTATAAGAATTTTTAAAAGTTAACATCTTCTAATCCATATATTGATTTGCAGTGAAACTCAATCCATAAGAAAGCTCCCATTGAGATTTTGAAATTATAACCACTTCTAATAAGATTTAATAAATGTATAATTCATTCATAATTACAAAACAAATATTAGAAATATTTTTAAGGTATTAATATGTTACACCATTTGAAAAGCATGTGTCTTTTATTAATATTTACATTAAAGTAAAAAATATTTTAATATTTTTCTTAATTATCTCCATGTAGTACTGCACATGCCACCCACGAGTGAATATGGATGCATCATCTGTTTGAGATTATTTTTCTCTGGTCAGTTTTTGTTACTAAGAACTAATAAAGATATGTCTAATTTACCGATCAAAAAAAAATGTCTAATTTACCGATCAAAAAAACATGTCTAATTTAATGGGCTATGTTAACTTATTCAATATATCAAATTGACCAATATATCAATTGTGAAGCTTATCATATTGATGACCTTGTTAATCAATTAAAGACTGAAAAAAAATAACAAATATGCTTTGGGCATTGCATGACAAGATGAGAGCACATTTCTAGATATATGATTCAATGTAGACGACCAAGCTCCTTATATCTATGCTCAGGACTTATTTAATGCTAAAATAAACGCTTAAAGCTTACGGAGGCATATGGTTTCAATATTATACCGACTAAAATTACCATCAAGAGCATTCTCATAAGAATTGATCAAGCCATTCTTTTTCATAAATAAATAACATAAATTAAATTACGAAGAGAAAAGATATTACAAGGATGAAAAGATTGCCAAAATTAACCGCCAATTAACACCGTCCAAAAAACGAAGGAAAAACAAAAACAACAAAGAAACAGAAGAGAACTCCCTACATTAATGAATGTAACCCTCTCAAACAATGTCCTCCGAAGGAAGCCCCCAAAAATATACCTCCCTCAATTACTCCTCCCTTGAACAGTTTGATTAGGAAGAATTTGAAGGAAAGTGTAATGCAACTTTCCATGACTTTATGAGCGTTTGGATGACAAAAAGTGGAGGGTCCATAAGAAAAGCCCTTGCAAAACAACTGACTGTTTCATCAAATCCCACAACTTCAAAAGCACAAGGAGACGAAGTACAGTTGAGTTTGTTTTCCTTTCCCTCAAAAATCTGCCTAACCAATCACAGCCTTAGTATTTCATAGAAGACCGATCACATGAGAATACAAGATTTCAGCTCCTTAATCAGGAATCTGGCCGAATGAACTAGATGGAGTAACCTCTAAGGGCTTGCCAATTGACCCACTATAGAAATCATTAAAAGACCCATCCATCAAGAAACATTTTCACTTTGGTTTCAGTTTAAGAGAGGATGCACAAGAAAATGAGTTGATTGTAGATAAAGTAACTCGATCAATCCTATGGAAAGAACAAAAATAAAAAGTACATGATATGGAGATGAGACACAAGTAGATCAAACTTTTTGAGCAACATCAATATTTACCTCGATATATTGTGCAATATTTTTCCTTTCTTTAGATGGCAATATATCTAGCAACGTCAATATTTAAAACATTGCATTCGTAACATTTCAGTCAGAACAGGCTGTTCCCAAACATGGACAAGTATAGCAGAGAATTTACAGGATGGAACAAAATCACTCAGGTGGAATTATTTAGCTTCTGGATTAAAGATTGGCTGGGAACAGGCCCAATCACAAATTTGTAGAGAAATTCAAAACCAGAGCTGTGAGAGAAAAAGATTCTGAAGATAGATGACAACTTATAGTGATAAAAGGTTTCAACACCTAGTGAAGGATTTTCAGTTAAATCAGCATGTAACAAATTCATCATAAGTCAGAAGTTGGAAGGTGGACCTTTTTCGGATAGGTTGTTAAAGGGTGGGCTACATGGGCATGGAGTAAAAATGTTCCAGGAAAAACCAATGTTTTCCTCACGAATTTCTTGAAAGGGGTTGTCCAGGTGAATACAGTTGTGCAAAGTGCTAATTTCTAGATGGCTTCCAAATGCAATTGCTGTACAAATCTGTCAGATATTCACTCTGTGATAGGATCAGGTGAGTTTGGGAATTTACTGCCCAGATTTTTGGTGTTAGTTAGCATTATACCAAATCAAAGGCCGTTATCAAGGTTGCATGCCAGGGCAAAGAAAGTTTCTATCAGCTGGATTTATTGGCATGACTCCAATTTTCATCTTGTGGGAAATATGGTTGGAAAGAAATCCAATAACTGTTCAGAACTCAGCTTCAATTGCTATGTAAATGATTCAAGGTTATAAAGCAGCTGTTAAAAATTGAAAAATTGAGCTGTCCAAATAGAAATGTGAGCTTCTCCAAGTTTATAACCTTAGATGCTTTGGTTTATAAACAAAATGGATTCATCCTAGGCAGGAATGAAGCTAAAATAAGATGGGAAGACCAAGGATAATCTAGAAAGAGCAGGTGATAGAGGTGTGATCATATCACCTCTGCAACCTTGTTTCAGGTTTTGTGAACTTGTAAGGAAACTGCTCCAATATGGTTGCAAAAGTCCAAGCTTTTAGATGGCCTAAATTTTGCAGGACTATCAGTCAACGCATTATGGAGGTGCAGATCAACTCCAAGATGCTGGCACTGTTTCAACAAAAAAATTTATCTGTCTTGGAAGTTACGATGATGGCAGAGACAGAAAGATAAGGGAGGTCAGTAGCTATATTCAAGTAGAAGTCAATCAAATTTCCAAAGAAAGTAATGGGGATACAGATATTTTAGCTATCTTTTTTTTCGGAACAAGATTAGCTAATCTTAGGTGTGACGTGAAGATCTGATCATAATTTTGAATGAGAACAACATCCAGAAGGTCTTCGCTGTGAAGCAGCTTATGTATAAGATGGGTTTATTTGACCTCCATTGCAAGTCGGATATATTATCATGTTTGATGTTTGGCTTCTATTTTAACCAACAGCATGTACCAACTTTCGTAAGGGGTTAGGCCTTGGGAGGAAGCAAAGAACCATATGGTCAAAGCCACAGCGTTGTGATAAGTCATCAGCTTCCACGGTGCCACACTATATCTAAATGGGGCCGTTCAGAAAACAAAATCACAAACATGACATTGATGAATTAAAGAATAAGAATACACAACAAAACTAATAAGAATAAAAAACTATACATAAGTATTTTAAAAAAATAGAAACAAAAACATATATGTATATAAGATGATTACAATATAACAATATACATAACATTGTTTTACATAATATACAAACCATAGCATATAATAACATATTGATATAGCACTTTGAAATACATAAATTTAGAAAAATAAAGAAGGAAAAGAGAAATCATGACATGGACTTCATATCATTACGGAACGAAGAAAATCAGGGTAAAAAAACCACATAAATATATGCACTTTTAAGGCAAAAGATATTCTGATCTGCCTCAACAGGTTTAGTTGCCTAGTGAGATTTCTGCCACATGGAGCAATGATGTGGAAAATCCACACCATCCACCTGAAGGAGGGCCCTTTGGATAGGCCATGTGGATAACATTTCATTTGGCACGAGTCTCATTAATAAATGTTATTACATGTAACAGCAGCCATCTAATTTTTTAATATTTTTAAGTTATGCACGGGAAAGATGTAGATTTAGGAGAACCCTGTTTTCTTTCCAAGTGGCAAATGTCACCTGAAGGGGGACCATCTAGATAGGCCATGTGGATAATATTTTATCTGGCATAAGTTTCCATTAATATATGTGCAATAAATCTTTTAAAATGTAACAGCAGCCATTAATAATTTTAAGTTATGTACAAGAAAGATGTTCAATTTAGGAGAGCCCTGTTTGCCATGTAAAAAATGTTTTGGGCCTAAAACTTAGTGAGGTTGGGTCGACTAAAAGTACAAAAGGACAAGTGGGATTCTCCAAATAAGATGCAATGTGTGAACCATGTCTCACTAGGTTTCTAGGTCTAGTGTTTCACCAGAAAACCCGACCACGTTATCAACTAAAAATCATTTTATATAAAATATTAAAAATTGACAGCTTTAGATGCTTGGATTTGGCACCATATTTATCCATCAATGAGATGGAGTTAATACAAACTTGAAAAGAACAAAAAGGAAATGAATGGGTATATTGTGAAAAAAGAAAAATATCACAAAAATCATAAAAACAATGTTTTTTAAGAATAATAAACTTAAAGAAAATTCCTTCAGATCTGACGGATAATTCACAAAATCAATAAACTCATTCATTTACAGATCTATCAAACCAAAATGAATTATAGCATTTAACAGATAAAAATTTAAAAAAAGATCAAAAAATTACACTTAACAAAAAAAAAACCATTTCAATCCACCCAAACCCCCTGTTCCCACTAAGTGGGGGTTTCACATCACTAAAAAAAGATAGGAGAAACTACAAAAAAAGACCTATGTCAAGTTCCAGAGGGTAGTAGTTCTAAGGGTGATTTTATCCCAAAAATGGGATCTATAAACAAACTACGTATTTAAACTTGCAACTTTAACATTACGGCTAATACGTATTTGGTAATGACGAAACAAATCACTGAGTTCTTTTTTTTTATCGGTAATGTTAGTATATTAAGATATAAAGTATCAAGAGAAGATACAAACAGTGTGACTGTACAGCTGTACACCAGATGTGTACAAACTCCCTCAAAAATCAATTGATACCAAACAGTGTCACTGATACCGAAAGAACTTGTCCAAAACCAATTGATATCTCGTCTATTTTTATATGAGAGAGGTACAGAGGATCACTTTCATACCACACCCAGTGATACTGATATGTTTTGACCGAAACATTCATATTGGCCAAAACTTTTACACCATCTCACACATATCAGTATGGACAAAAACTTTAAACCAAGCTGAAAACTCATTAGTCTCACCGCCAACTATTCTTTTTTATTATTATTATGAATAACAGAAATCAATATATATATATATATATATATACAATGGAAGAAAAAGCAGGTACAAAAGCATATAAAGCCCGATGCCCAAGTCGAGTATCTGGCACCTCAGCAACAAAAAAACCTCCAAGGAAAACGTCAGAAAGACCAAAGAAAAAATCAACACAACAAGGACCCCCAGTCACCCTTCACCATCAAGCATATCTGTCGTAGGTAATCCCACAAACATCTTGTCTCTGCTGGCTCCGCCTCTAGCTAGAATGTCTGCCACCTCGTTACTCAACCTAGGGGTATGAACAAACGAGGCCTCAATCAGACCTCCCAAATAAGCAGCCATCCTAACCAGATAAAAGTACCGCTACGGAAAAGTAATTGGTCCAGTCATCCAGGAAATCACAGATGCCGGATCACCCTTGACAACCACCTAATGAGATCCCATCCGAACAGCCTCCCTTAATCCAGTGAGAAGTGCCAACATCTCAGCCCTCGTGGAATCACCCATCCTTACCGGTCCCAAAAAAGTATGAATGATCTGGCCTCCATGATCTCTAAACCCTCCCTCCCCCAAAAAATGCCTGAAACCCATGGATTCCCCAGAGAAGAGCCATCAAAATTGGATTTAATGATCCCTTTACGTCGGGGCCGCCACTAAACCACAATCTGATGCACCTGTGGAGACGTAAGAGCCACCTCAAACCATCCCACCAATATGTATGTCATAGATATCCCTCTAACAGTAGGTAACACCACCCAGGGTTCGCAATGTCAGCGACATTTCGCTAAATGTCGCCAACATTTCGCTAAATGTCGCCGACATTTCGCTATTTTCCACCCTGGCGACACGAAATCTGGGGGTAAAATCCCAGGTTTCGTTT
>JAUPMG010251331.1:0-21929 GCA_031762675.1 Pachysandra terminalis
ATACATGAAATGATCATGTATTCCACTGTTGCTCAACAACAGAATAATGATGATGTTCAAATTGTCAAATTTATTGTCACTAGTTTTACAGGTATTTTGAAAGGATGGTGGGATAATGTTATTACACCAGACCAAAAACAAGAAATCTTTAATGCTGCAAGAATTATTAAAGCTGATCATAATAATGATGTTCTCAAATCTGATGCTATTATGACATTAATGTTATCCTTAGTATTTCATTTTGTGGGAGAAAAGAGTACTCTTAAAGATAAATCTCGAGAGTTACTACAAAATCTTAGATGTCCAACTCTTAGTCATTTTAGATGATATAAATATGTATATTTAGCAAAGGTCCTTCAAAGAAGTGATGCTAATACTGTTCATTGGAAAGCCAAATTTATTGATGGCTTACCTACCTTTTTTGCTGAAAAGGTTAGACAAAAATTAAAGAAACTTCAATCAAAATTTGATTGCAAATCAGGATGTCATCAAATAATGATATCACCCATAAGATATTCCTAAAACAGCCTTCTCTACTCCAAATGGTTTGTTCGAATGGCAAATCACGAGATTCATTCATGGTTTGTATTGTGTTGCCATATGAATAATGAAGCCAACTTTGCCACATGTGTTTAGTGCAAAAATTCACATTGTGATATTAATGAAGATATTTGTCAGAAACAGCACGTGATATTATATTGTAATTATAATTATATAATTATATTATTAAAATAATGTATATATATATAATTATAATAATATAATATAATATTATAGCATAATATAATTATTAAAATGGTTTGTTCGAATGGCAAATCACGAGATTCATTCATGGTTTGTATTGTGTTGCCATATGAATAATGAAGCCAATTTTGCCACATGTGTTTAGTGCAAAAATTCACATTGTGATATTGATGAAGATATTTGTCAGAAACAGCACGTGATATTATATTGTAATTATAATTATATAATTATATTATATTATTAAAAAAATAATATATATATATATAATTATAATATAATATAATATTATAGCATAATATAATTATTAAATATTGTATAATTATAATTATGAAATATATTCCAGAATAAAATTTTAAAGTATCAGTAGATATGAGAACTATGGGCGAATAGCCCAATGATAAACTGACATGTGTCAGGATTATGACTGACACATAGTAAGGTCGCAATTGATACCCCGAGGGTTTCATACCCCGAGTGAAACCGTCGAGAACTTCACGAATAGAGCCTCAGTCGGTTCGAGGAACGTAGAGTTGAGACATGGATATGGAGGAAAGGTAGTGTGCGACCACAATGACTCTTGACATTGCAAAAGTCACGAGGCGACCAACATGTTTATGATGAGTACACAACAAAGCTAATATCAACACATACCTCCATTTAGAGTGAAGCTCGAATGACATTGAAGGTGATTCATACCTCCGTTTAAATTGAAGTTCGAACGACGTTGAAGGTGATACATACAGAGACGCTGTCACATCCAGAATTCTAGGGTATACTCTACCCATTCTAGGAAGTATAAACCTGAATTCCAAGAGTGAATCTCACCCCTCCTCTACGCTCTACTAAGGGATGGCTCATTAAAAATAAAACTATGATCCAACAATACCTCAGAACAAAGCAACAGCGGAAGCAAATATAAGTAAATGGTTCAAAACAAAACATGGTTCAAGAACAACAACTATTCCAAAAGATACAAGCAAACACTGATAACACAGCCTAACTAACAAAGGAGTTCACTACTCCAATCCAAATACAACATAATTTGATACAATGATGAAAGTAAAATGGAACTAAGTCTTCATGACTTTGGTTCCAAATCCTCGTAGCATTGTAATAACCTGAACTTTTATAGGGATTTATTTATAATTAATTAAAAATTATGCTGATTTGTTGTTTCTGGGCGAACCGGCAGGCTACTGTTGTGCCGGATAGCCTACCGGATACCCAGGTGTGTTGAGGTAGCTCTGCCTAGGCTGCCGGTAGCCTACCGACGTACCGGTTAGGCTGCCGATGAGCCTCATTGATCCCGAGTGTTTGAATTTGACCCCTGCTTAGCCTACCGGTGGCCAACCGGTGTGCCAGTTAGCCTGCCGATAGGACCAATTGTTCTATGTGTTGGATTTTAAACCCCTGCTTAGGCTGCCGGTGGGCAACCGGTGTGGTGGTTAGGCCGCCGGACAGCCCAATGTTCTTGATTTGATGAATTTCATGCCGTGTGTTGTTTTCCTGATTAATTGTAATTAATGATATTGGATATGTGATGATATTAAGACATGATAGAAGGATTTATATTGATGAATTGATTATTATATATATGTTTTAGACATGATTTCACATAAATTGAATACCATGAGACCTATACCATGATTTATACATTCATATTGATAAATTAGACTTATTACACAATTGTACACATACTGTATGATTAGTTAATGTGCACCTACACTACACTTGCACAGCATATGCCCGTTTGCATTATTGACCTTGGGTAGCTCTAATGCCTTGACTATACCCCATAAATTCATGTGTTGAATATTGTGGACATAATGAGAGTGTTATTGGTGAGGAAGTCCTGGGTGGACTATTAATATTTTATTAATGTTTTGAGGGACCGTACATCCGAATAGACCAAATCTGTTTATGGTGGGGGATATGTTCTGGGTGACATTCCCAAAATCTGTTTAAGGTGAGGGATATGTTCTGGGTAACATTCCCAATATACAAATTATTTGAGTGAATTCTGTTAGTAGGTCGGTCAATGTATGATTCACAGAGGTAAATCTGGGTGATTCCTTGGGATTCGTCCCTATGATCGAAAATAATCGAGGCGATTGTGACCTCTAGGTCGCAGCTCGAAAAAACTATGATGTTCACATAGAATAGTCTACTAGTCCAACCAAATATCGGGGGATGTGTTCTGGGTGAGACATCTCGACTAATATGATTAAGATCGGATGTGAAACATACATTAATCGAATGCCAAACAGCAGGCATTAATTGCATATCATCTTTATGTGCATGGATTACATGTGGTAATCATATTATTTGTTGCATGAGCAGGCATTGCATACATTAAATATGAATTGCATCACATTTATACTTGCATATTAAACATGATTATCATATTTATTGTTGTTTAACCTATGTTGTATCATTGGAGAGTGGCTTTGACTCTATTCCAATCTAAAATACTGTTTAATTGATTACTTACTGGACTAAGTCTAAAATACTGTTTAATTGATTACTTACTGGACTAAGTGTAACTGACGCCTTCGCGCAACCATTTTAGGGATTTAGATGGGGAACATGATTTGGTTTACGTTGCTGGGCTGGATGATGGTTTTCAATGATTTATACTTAAAATTCTATAATAGGTTTTATTTTTACTTTTTCGATTAGATATTATGTATAGGGTTAGGATTTTATTTAAACATGAGAATTGATAGTATTTTCCTTTGTTTTTCTGCTGCTATTTCATTAGTTATTTTGGATGTAATAATTTAGTTATCTTTTGATTAATTTCAATAAAGTATATTTTTTAAAGACTTATATGATATTTCTATGGTTTGGCTCTTATTACTTTCCAGTCTCATAGGGATATGGTGTGAGAGTCACAGTTTGAATCTAAGGGATTCCCATGTGAATTTTCTTTAGGTTTGGGTCGTGACAAGCATCCACCCCAGCAACCATTCTTCCCAGTCAATTCACCTAAAATGTTGGGAGCCATACCACGGATGAATGCAATGATTCGTTCATTAAATGCAATGACATGAATAATCAAACCGTCGTCAATTATGATGGCAAGCACAAGCATATAAAATGCAAATGCAAGAAGTTGATAATGTGTCACTGATGATCACGCTGGATCCCCTCTGAGATTGCATGATTCACACAGACCTCAATGTGCCATCTTGGCTAAGGCCCTCAATGGATTCTGTGTGTACAACACAATTTTAGAGTTTCTCAACCCATGAGATGCTTTTGTCCCACCATTATTTTTTATCACGGGGATACATCCGGGTGTCACATAGAACTTCCCTTCGTGGATGCATCTGGGGCATCACATAGAACTTTCCCCGTGTCACATTCAGTTCACATCTATCAGTATGATCACACTAACCATAAATACACGTGCACGTGTCAACATAGGGTTAAGGGACAGCTAGTCACTCACCCGAGTCACCTTAGGCTCCAATACTTGTCCACATAGGACTCCAAATATAACATTACTCATTAGCACTCTTACTCAAGCCCAACTTATCCTACATTATCTCATTGGTTCTCCTTACGAGAATCCAAGGTCCGGTCTGGTCATCAGGTATACTCATGGACCCATCATGCATGACTGTCTAAGTCAAAGTACACAACTATCACTCATCTACATGCTTTGCATACAGGTGAGTAAACCAATACAAAGTCTCGCATTCATCTAGCTACACATCATGCGTAGAAATAACAAGTTAACTATCATTACACAAGGTACATGCTATCAAATAAATGGAAGCTCATAAGTAAATAATGTTAGCATCCACAACGGGTGTTCACATTCCCATACATAAGTGTTCATGAGGAATAATCCACGATCCAACAATATAATCCACAAGTCTAACATATGGACTCACAATGCATGAATGTCCTTTAGTGCATGTTACTATCATTCAACTACTTGAGATGCATAAGAAGAATCACATTGTACGATGTCTCACACATGTGTATTGTACAACCAAGTATGATTGAAAGAATACCATAAACGAGTCATGAGTGGTATGGTGATTCAATTCCCACTAAGCATGTGTAGTGAGAATAATTATAAATTGAGTAAACAAGTCATTCTAATCATGTAAACAACTTCATTAATTAGATCGGCATTGGAAGGTGTCACGACCCAAACTCAAAGAAAATTCACGCGGGAATCCCTTAGGTTCAAACCATGACTCTCACCCTATATCCCTATGGGAATGGAAAGTAATACGAGCCAAGCCACATAAATATCATATAAGACATTTTGATAAATTACTTTTACTGAAATTAATGAAATAATTACTAAGTCTATTACATCCAAAACAACCGAGTCAACTATAGCGAAAAATAAATAAAGAAATAGCCTATTCTCATGTTTTAAAACAAATCCCTATTAACTAACTTATTGCACAAACCAAAGTAAATAATCCCTATTACATATTCTAATAAAATACTCAAATAAATCCTAATTATATCTATTATCTTCATCTTTGTCTTGGTCTCCACCTTGATCTCCATGGTTCTGCTGCGTACTCACTAAAGATCTTGAAATGGTTGCTCAAAGGCTTCAGTTACACTTAACTTTGTAAATAAATCAATTAAACTACATTTTAGATTGGAATAGGTCAAAGCCACTCTCCAATGATAATTCATAGACTAAAACATAATATATGCAATAACATGATAAATATGATATGCAATGCAATATGAATGCAGGTTCAGTTATTAATGAATGCAATACATGCTCATGCAACAATGAAAGGGGTGATCACCAAGTGTGATCCATGCAAATACATATGCTGTGCAATCATGCATGTTGTTTAGAATTCGAGTCATGTAAGCCCCACACTAGACCAATCAATTACCGAGCAAGATGTCTTAACGAGCCATCCCCCTTATTTGGGCTACTCAAGTAAGATATTCAATGTGTGCATCATAGTTTTAAGGGGCTTCGACCAAGAGGGCACAATTCCCCCACTTATTTGCGGTTAGGGCAATTCAAAAATTCAAGGTGTCCATAAATTGGATCATAACCTCATTGAATCTTACATAAAGCAAACGCCAACAGAATTTCACTCAGCATCCGTTACGTATAATAATATGCTATCGAGATGAATATAATGTGGAATATTGGGATCATCATCATCACCATGAATTAATTGGTCTATTGGGATGATTAGTCCCTCAACAAATGCAAATCAGTCCATCCGGGACTTCCTCACCATATCATGATGCTTAAATCACAATAACACTCAGTAATATCATAATCTTCAACTGATGTGAAGATCTGAAGGTAAAGTCAAGCATATGACCAGGAATATGGTCAATAATGCAATCAGGCTATGTTGTGCATATGTAGTGATTGTGCACATTTACTAAACATACAATTTGTGTACGGTAGTGAAATAAGTCTAAGTGGTCAATATGAATTTATAAAACATGGTATATGCCTCAAGGTATTCAATTCAAGTCAATCATGCATAATATATGATGGAATATATGGAATCATCAATCATTCATAACAATCATCCAAACATAGGAGTCCTAAACTTATTATAATCAATATAAAATTAGTTACAAGTGATCAGGTATCCAATACACACCATGAAAGTCATCAAATAACCAATTTGGGCTGTCCGGCAGGCTAACCGGCGCGCCGTTTGGTCTACCGGCTGCCTAGGCAGTGGCTGAAATCAAGCAACATGCAGACATTAACCCTACCAGCAGGCTAAGCTGGGACCAAAATTCAAAGATGCAAACAAGTATAGCCACCGCTAGGCCAACCGGCACACCGGTTGGCCACCGATGGGCTAGGCAGGGACTGGATTTCACATGGTGTAGACAACATGTCCACCGGTAGGCTAACCGGCACACCGGTTGGTTTACCGATGGCTAGGCAGGGTCTCCAAAACACTTATGTTGTTCGGCAGGCTAACCGACACACCGGTTGGTCTGCCGAATGCCACTTCGGTGAACCAACAAGCTAACCGGCATGCCGACAGTCTGCCAGTTTGCCCAGAAATAGCAAATCAGCATAATATATGTAATTTAAATTGTTTTAAGCCAAAGTTTTCTTCTAAGACACATTAAAATCACAATTCGACCAAAACCCAATTAATACATCAATCAAAACAGTAACTTACCTTTACCAAGATGATCATGCTAATAGTTTTAGTTTTAAATCGCAAATCCACATGTTCTTCAATTTGAATTACAGTGCTATGTCATATTCATTGAATATGGCATCTCACCTATATCCAAATCAAAAATAAAGTATAATCGAATTACTTACCTTGGCTATTCTTCGTCGGGTCTTCTTCCTCTTCTTCTCAGTTCAAATCTGAACTTTTCTTCTTCCTCTTCCAGCTCCAGCAATCACTCTTAGACTTAGTTTTATGTTTTGGACGTCCCATGCATTGTTTATGTAGTTTTTAATTTTGTCTCATAGTTGTTCTAGAGTTAGACTTAGTTTAGGATTATGTTTAAATTAATAGCCATTAGATTAGATTAGTTTAGTTACAACCCTTGGATTAAAGTGTTCTAGTTATTGTAGGATTCAATTATTAATCTTATCCTACTTATCTTAAGATTAGTTAAGGTTTATCTTACTAATCACAATTATCCTTATTATTGTCCTAGTCTTACTTAAACTAGTATTTTATTATCTTATTTAATGTGGAATCCTAATACAACTAATAGGCTTCATTTTTTTGTTGTTTGGGAGTCCTAATCACTTTCTAACTCAAGTTTTCTAAAAGGCTTTTATTAAAAATGAGATTAACTATGTTTTAAGTTTAAATTGTGGGTTTTGGGCCTTAAGCCCATTAAGCCAATTAATTAATTAAGGTCCTTAATCATTTAAGCCCAATTAAGGTTTATAAGCCCAATTCCTTTTAATTAAGCCCAACACTAATTAAATAAGCCTTAAACAATATAATATATTTTAATATATGATTATATAAAGTTTTCATATAATAATATAGGTTAAGTTAAGTATATAGTTATTATATAAGTATTTAAGGATATAGCTTCTCTTATTAAATTACTATTGTACCCTTGTATACAAAAAGAATTTTCTATTTTAGTTTTTCTTGTTGTTACAGAAGGTAAGTCCTCATGTCCATTCACACCCCCCAAAACCCCTTTCAAACACTTCTCAGACACCCACTGTTGGTGGGTTGGTTGACGCCCCCGAGCAATCCCTGATAGTGTACAAAAAAATCCATCGGTGGCTCCATCGGTGCCACCAAAAAATCCACCAACGCCCATCGATGGGATCCGTTAGTGCCTCGACGAATCTACCTATGGATCCAAGCTTCCCTGTCGGTGGGTCCCGTCGGCAGATCGACAAATCCCCCAACAGTGGCCACCCTGTGCCTACGGGCGTCTGTGGGTTCCGCCGGTGCCGCCGACTAATCCCCCGATAGTACCCCTGTAAATCCCGTCGGTGGGTTCGTCGGTCCACTGACCCATCCACCGACCGAGTTCGCGAAATTTTGGGTTTCCCTAGTTTCGAAACAACTGAACTTCAAACCCTAATCAACATTACATACACAAATCTAGCATAAATTCTACAATCTCAAGCAAATTCAACATGAGGTGTAAAATTAACAATAACACATGAAATGTGGAAATGAAGCCATAGATTATGATATATGCACTAATATGACTAAGATTCACAAGCACACATCAAACTCATAATAAAGCACCATCTCTTACATGGAGATCTTCAAGTATGGACCCCAAGAAAGTACACAATGTACTTACCTTAACAAATGGTGAAACCCTATCTTGTGCTCAAGTCTTCAAACTAATCTTCTTGATAAGCTTCTTCCTCTTCCTCTTCTTGTTCTTCTCCTTCTCTCTTCTCAACACAACACAATTGAGGAAATTAGGGCTGGACCTTTCTCTATATTCTTATCCCTCTTTTATTCTCAACCATTAGATTTAGGTTTACTTTAAGTGCTGAATTCCCCACCCTTGGTTCAGATATTTAAGTGAGGATGTTATGGTGTGTGCACAAGTAAGTGTTCTCATGAGTCTTAACCAATAAGAATGATTCTTTGTAAATTTTCTCATAACCCCCAAAAGCATTTAAAATCCAACCCAAAGTTTTGGAAATCACAATTTAGTCCAAATATACTTATTAAAATTTTCAGATCTTTACAGATGCGTTTCTATACTCCACGGTGGGATGCCGATTCATACTTGAGTTTAGAGTGAAGCTCGAATGAAATTGAAGGTGATTCATACCTCTGTTTAGAGTGAAGCTCAAATGACATTGAAGGTGATACATACCTCTGTCTAGAGTGAAGCTCGAATGACGTTGAAAGCGATACATACCTCCGTCGAGAGTGAAGCTCGAATGACATTGAAGGAAATACATACATTATTTGGGGGAAAATAGAAATGTAAAGGAAAGGAGGATCGTAAGGCTTGCCAACCCCTGGTCGTATTGGTGACTACAAGCCATGTCATGGTTTCCCAGTGGTAAACCTGTAACTCATCAATATGACTCGCGATTGGCCCACCTAAGAGATTGGGGTACATAATACATACTACCCCAAGTTAAAGTTTTAACACCATCAGAAACGATGTAACGGATCACTAACTGTCATTATCTTTTCTTCCGAAAGCAATAAAAACGGGCTCATTTCCCAAAATCATGGCGGATGGAGAAAATGGCATTACACTCCTAAAAACGTAGCTCTGAAGTGTCTTCACGTAATTCTAAGCCTTAGCTCACTATTTTCCTTAGGCTGGCTCGACCAGTGTTAGACGGTCACCCAGTTTGACATTTTAGTTCCTCTAGAGACGGGATACGACCACTTGTTGATTTAGGTTGCCGTCAATCAATAATCCTAACATTGGTGACTCCCTCACAAAACCACCCACAGCATTTTGGCGACTCCACTGGGGATATAGTCTCCTATATACTGATCACTATTAGAAGGATGTTGAGACAAAAAAGAAAGGCAAAGGTTGTAGAGCAAGCAAGAGCGTCATCTCCTTATACTATTGAAGAGAGACGCGAGGCAGACTTACCAGACGACTTGCAAGAGCAGGAAGAGGAGCAGGAGATGGATTATGTTCCTGATGATCGTGATGATCAGATGGAAATGATGAGGATAAAAATAACAAGACGGAGGTAGTACAAGCAAAGAGACTGGACTTATTGCAGACAATGATGACACGGGAGAGTCGCATTCCTACGCCTACGGTAGAGCCAACGGTAGAGAGAACACTTGCGGCACCTGTAGTAGCACCCGTGAGTACTCCAGTGAGTATGCCTCCATCAAAATCTGTGAACAACAGTGGATTCATGACTCGAGAAGAGATCGCGAGTCTCTTGCACCAGGAGAAGGAGAAACATGCCCATCGAATTTAGCATCGATACCAGGCCTTCATATCCGATAGCTATTATGAAGAAGCCATATTCTGTAGGGTACGTAGTATCACCTTTGATGCCGCAATACAATGAGTGAACGAGCAATTGGAAGGAGCATTGGCCAAATTCACCGGTGCTATGGGAGCATTAACAGGTGACGATGAGCTGAAGATGAGGGGGGTCTCCCGATCTCTTACGGATTGTGCCTATACTTGGTACGACAATATCCCCCATGAATCCATCATTAACTAGGAAGAGATGAAGGTTGTTTTCTTGCGTAAGTTCTTTAACATAGAAGAATGTTTGATTCTTAATGACTTGGGGAAAGAAAGACAAAAATCTGATGAAGGACTTGAACAGTGTGTGAAGCGATTCTGTGATCTTGCAACCAACTGTTGGTAGACAACCAGGGAAGAAAATCTAGTACAGATGTTCATTGATCGGATAATGAAAGACTACCGTCTAGTACTAGAGTTTCTAAGGATCGACACATTCACTCGCCTATATGTGTCACATCCCAAACTTAAAAAAATTCACGTGGGAATCCTTTTGGTTTGAAATATGACTCTCACCCCAATTTACATAGGGAGTCGAAATAATATAGAGCCAAACCATATGAAATAATATTAAAACTTCTAAAGTAATCTTTACTGAAAATAATCAAGTAAAAGCCAAGTCTATTACATCCAAAACAACTAAATAAATCACATGGGAAAACAAGTAAGAATATCCTATTCTCATGCTTTTAATCAAATCCCTATTAACTAACTTATCTAATAATCAATTACATAAATCTACATAAATAAATCCTATTACAGATTCTACTGAAAATAAGCAAACAGATCCTAATTATAGCTAATGTCTTCATTTTGACTTGGTCTCCACCTTGATCATCACGGTCCTGCTGTCCATTAACTAAAGATCCTGAAATGGTTATGTTCAAAGGCGTTAGCTACACTTAGCTCAGTAAATAAGTCAATTAAACCGTACTTTAGGTTGGAATAGGGTCGAAGCCACTCTCCAATGATAATCCATAGACTAAAGAACAATAAATATGATAAATATGCAATGTGTAGTGAATGTAATGCAATGTCCAGATTATTAATGAATGCAATGCATGCTCATACAACAATGAATGGGTAATCACCAAGTGTGTTTCATGCAAAAACATATGCTGTGCAAATATGCATGATGTTCATAATTCGAGTAATGTGTGTCCCACACTAGACCAATCGATTGCTGAGCAAGATGTAGTAATGAACCATCCCCCCATACAGGGCCACTCCCAGTAAGATATTCTATGTGCGCATCATAGTTTTAAGAAGTTTCGACCAAGAGGGCACAATTCCCCCACTTATTTTCGGTCACGGGTAATAACCAAGGCGTAAAAAATATGAACTAACCTCAGTGAGCCATACACTAACCGAATACCAACAGAATTTCACTCGATATCCGTTACATATAATAACACTATCGAGATGAAAATAATGTGGTATATTGGGATCGCGACTCTCTCAACCTATGAAATAAGTCCATCCGGGACTTCCTCACCATATCATGATGTCCGAATCATAATATCACTCAGTTATATCATAACCTCAAACTGATGTGAAGATATGATGGCATAGTCAAGCACATGACCAGCAATATGGTCATTAATGCAATAAGGTTTATGTTGTGCAAGTGTAGTGTAAGTGCACATTAACTAAACATTCACTAAATGTACAATAGTGAAATAAGTCCAAGTAATCAATGTGTATATAAAACATGGTATATGCCTCATGGTATTCAATTCAAATCAATCATGATAATCATATGATAGAACATTTAAATTAATCAATCAATCCAAACGTGTCATAAAATCATTATAATCATCATATAATCAATTAGAATTAATTAAGAAGTCAAATCAATGCATAACAAACAACAATCAATAAGGCAAGGACTGACTGGTTGGCTAACCGGCACACCGGTTGGCCACCGACAATCTAGGCAGGGACTCAATTTCAAATACAGAGTTCACTATACCTATCGGCAGGTTAACCGGTACACCGGTTGGCCATCAGTAGTCTAGATAGAAACACGCACTGAGCAAAACTGTTGTCTGGTAGGCTAACCGGCACACCGGTAGCCTAAACAGTGCCACCAACAACACCTAGAGTATCCGGCAGTCTAACCGGTACACCGGTAGGCTACCGGATGCCCCCTTGGGTTCACCGATAGGCTAATCGGCACACCGGTAGTCTACCGGATCGCCCATAAACCAACAAACCTCACAAATTTTGTAATTTAAGTTATTTTAGTCAAAGTTTCCTTCTAACATTCATATTAAAATCAGAATCCAACCAAAACCAATCAATAATAATAATCAAATATTCAACTTACCTTTGCTAGGATGATTATGCTTTAAAAATATTAAATTTAAGGAAAATGATTTATTCTTCGATTCGAATAAACGTGCTATGTCATATTCAATGAATATGGCATCCACCTAGATCCAAATCAAAAATAGATAATAATTGAGTTACTTACCTTGGCTGCTCGTTGAATTCTTCTTCTTTTTCACCTTAGTTCAATTATGAACTTCTTGTCCAAGTTCCAGCTCCAGCATTCTTCTTCTTCTTCTCTCTCTCTCTCTCTCTCTCTGAATATGAATCACACATCCACCCCTATTGTTTTTATAGTTTTCCTACAGCTTCCTTTTTATTCTAGGAGTTGTTATCTAAGTTGGATTATGTTTAGTTTATAGCCCTTAGATTTAGATTAGTTTAATTATAGCCTTTAGATTAAAGTGTTCTAGTTCTAGTTGAATTTAATCATTGGATTTATCTCACTTTAATGCTATTCAAATTTAATGTCTCTTCCTTTTAATCCAAACCATTAGGTTTAATCTAAGTGTTCCAGCGAAATCCTAACCATTGGTTTAAAGTGTTCTAGTCTTAATTGGATTACTTGTCTAATCTTAATCCTACTTAGCTTAGGATTGCATATCTACCCTTAGATTAGATTAGTATATTCCTACACAATCTTAACCATTTATGAAAGTGTTCTAATTATTAATTATTATCTAATCTTGTTCCTTAATAGTTTAGGATTAGTTCTTTAATTATCTTAATTGATTCTAGTCGTTTAATATAGTTTAGTTAAATTATGGCCTTTAGATCTAAGTTCCTACTTGTAGTTAAATTGTTATTTAACTTCTTTTAATTACTAAGTCCTATCTTAATTAGAATCTTTATTATCCTTATTAGTGTCATAGTCTTACTTGAACTATTCTTTAATCATCTTATTTTAATTGGAGTCCTAATACAACTAGGGCTTCATTCTTTAGCTGTTAGGAATCCCTAATCAAATTCTAACTTAAGTTTTCTAGAAGTTATTTATTAAAAACGAATTTATTATATTTTTAAATCTATTTTATTGGTTTGGGCCTTAAGAATAACTTAGACCCATTAAGCTAATTAATTAATTAATCATTAAGCCCAATTAAAGTTTATAAGCCCAATTCCTTTTACTTAAGCCCAAGACTAATTAATTAAGTCCAACACTTAATTAATGAAGCCTTAAACAATATATAATGTTTTGATGTGTGATCATAAAAGGTCTTCATATAATAATATAAATTAATGTAAGTATATAGTTATTATATAAGTGTTTAAAGATATATTTTATCCTATTAAGTTACTATTGTACCCTTATAAGAAAAATAATTTTTCTACTTAAATTTTTTTCGTGTTGTTACACTCTATCCTCCTTAAATGAATTTCGTGCTCGAAATTAAAATACTTAGGTCTTGTTAATTAATTACTTTTTCAAATACATGTATACTTATTCTATTATTAATTTGGATTGTATTGTTTTTAAACTAATAGAAATAAAAATAACTTTGTATATAATAAGAGAATAGTTTTCAAAATTTATTACAATAACTTTTTATGAAAATATGATTCTTTCTAACAAGCTTTACTTACACATAAAATAAAAACTTTAATACATGTGAGTTTATAATATACAATTTTATATATGTAAACATAAAAAATCCAAAGTCATTAGAAAAAGTATAAATGTTATTTATAAAACAATCTTAAAATATGTTGAATAAAATTTTATATCTATTAATAATTTATAATTATTATAATGTTATTTTAATTTATTTAAAAATATTATAATATGAATATATTTTATCAGCAAGTATTATTGAAAGATTTAGGGAAACACTAGTTTGTAGTAAACTATATTTATTTATATAATTTGAGAAATCATATTTCAGTTTTAAAATTGAAAGTTATACTTATTAAAAAGATGCTTATTATATTTATAAAAAGTTTTATGTATCTTAATACTTATAAGGAAATCTCCTAAAATAGTAACCATGTATGTTGATACTTTGTACATAAGAATATTAAATAATAACTTGAAGTTTAAAATAATCTGGAAAATTTAATACTCCTAGGATTTATATTAACTGTGATCAATAATTATATTAATATAATAATACCTTCAATATGTTATTATTTTGGCTATATATAGATAAATAATATAAATAGAATTTAAATGTAAATACTTTATATTTTTAGGTATAAAGAAGTCAAGTTTGTATATTGTTATCTTAATTATAATATTCTTTTCGAGTGTAAAAACTAATTTTCTTTCGTATGAATAAGACCTATTGTATCTAACTTTGTTCGAAGAATCCCATCCTATGTTTTATACTCAAAGTTTCATCTTAGTATCTCAAATTTACTAAATCAATTAGAAAATATAATTAATTCTAATATTAAATTTTACTTTGTTAAAAATATGGATGTGGTTGAATAAAAATTTATGCATTTTTATTAATGAATTTAATTAATACTTACCAGGACTAATCACACATTATAACTTAAAGAGTTATGATTGTGTGTGAAGCACTTTAGTTTCCTATAGTGAAATCCACCAATCACAAACAATGAAAGTCAAATCGGTAGCTAACTTACTAAAATTTTAAATTAACCCATATATTAATTTCACCCTAATTCCTATACTTTTATTAATCACAAATTAGTCCTATATTTTGGTTGGGTTATTACAGTTTACCCTCCTTAAGACAATTCGATAACCCCCAATTTAGAGAAGTTAAGATACTTACCTTAATATGCTCTAGTAATATTCAACTTTGCTGAACTTAATTAGTACCTTCAATTTCTTCGTCTTGTTGTTGTTCCATGGTGTAGACTTTTGCTTCTTGAGTTTGATGTTGTAGTTTGTTTGGTATCCGGCAATATCCTTGACGATGTCCCATTCTTCCGCAGTTGAAACATCTTGGGGATTTTCTTACCAAGGCTTTGAATGTTCATTGAATCTTGTGATGAGTTTTGCCACTGGTCCTTTGGGGACTGACAATCCCTTTGATGATTACTATACCTCCCACAGTTGTAACACTTCCGGTTTGAGGCAAATCTTGAAGTATTCCCATATTTTTGTGTCGTTCGAACTTTCAGTAGATTAGCTTGATATGTTTTGGGTTTCTTTTCCCTCTTACTGTCCCTTTGTGTTTCAGATTGTTGAAGCATTACTCGTACTTGTGCTTGTTGCTGTCGTAACATAGAGGCTATTTGTCCCATAGCTTGAAAACCTTTCGTAAGTTGTAGGTTCTGATTGTCCTCATCACTTACTGGTGGTACACTCGTATCCACACTACCTCTTCTTCTACCAACCATTGCTAATCGACTAAGTACCTGTAGAAAGCGAAGATAACATCTGATTCTTATCATGGGTTAAAATCCCAAATTGTTAGTATCTTATACAGTACACAAAAAACTTTGAAATATCAACACCTTGAAAACTTTTAAAACATTGACAATCAAAAACTTTTGGAATCTGATTTAAAACATGAAAAATTTAGGCTCTGATACCACTTTTGGTATCAAGGCACAGAAAACTTAGGCTTTGATACCACTTTTGTCACATCCCAAACTTAAAGAAATTCACGTGGGAATCCTTTAGGTTCGAAATATGACTCGCACTCCAATTTACATCGGGAGTGGAAATAATATAGAGCCAAACCATATGAAATCATAATACAACTTCTTAAGTAATCTTTACTGAAAATAATAAAGTAAAAGCTAAGTCTATTACATCCAAAACAACTAAATAATTCACAGAGGAAAACAAGTAAGAATATCCTATTCTCATGCTTTTAATCAAATCCCTATTAACTAACCTATTTAATAATCAATTACATAAATCTACGTAAATAAACCCTATTACAGATTCTACTGAAAATAAGCAGACAGATCCTAATTATAGCTAATGTCTTCATCTTTGACTTGGTCTCCACCTTGATCATCATGGTCTTGCTGTCCATTAACTAATATCCTAAAATGGTTATGTTCAAAGGCGTCAGCTACACTTAGCTCAGTAAATAAGTGAATTAAACTATATTTTAGATTGGAATTGTGCCAAAGCCACTCTGTCACGCCCCGGATCCCGATGCCCGAATCCCTAGGTGGGTGGCACGGATCACGAGGTGCGACCTTCGGGTTCCTAACCATGGAACGCGGAATGCAACAATCAAACCAACAATACAAGAGTATTGTAAAACTCAAATAAACGAAATCAGAGTGCGGAAGCAGTAAGCTATAATCAAATCCAAATACAACTTCAGAAGAATCCTACGTCCTAATTAAACAAATAAATTGAAACTGGTTCTAATTCTATCACATTAGTTCAAATCCAACATAAAAGAAATAACTAAATCTGCAATCCAAGTCCAAGTCCATCTCTCACGTCGCCTCGACCTGCGACATGAGTAAGTTGCGTGAGCTTGGAATGCCCAGGAAGAATCGACTCTTTCATCCATCCTCATGGAATAACATTAGTCCTGCACTCAATAATAACACAACAACAATATCATAATTCAACGACTTCATGTTAACCAAATCTACCATATAATCACACATTTATGTACATATAAGCGTATTAAGAAACAATAAATAAAACAGATATTAATGTCATTCAAGATGCAATGCTCAAGGATGCTCAAGACAGTATGATACAACACACAAAGTATGCATGCAAGTCTAATGCATGTTCCTAGCCATGAGTACAAGTCTAATGCGAGTTCCTAACCGGTGATCAGCTGGTGCCAAGTATCACGTACTTGGTGCTGCTAGCATATGCCGACATCATAATCACCATCACAATCTCAACTTCAACTCCCACATCTACTAGCTGTTTATAACCTTTTAGGGAATTTACACCCAAGGGCAACTACCCATAACCATTTAGGGAATTAAACACTCAAGGACAGTTGACCATAACTTTTTAGGGAATAGAATACCCAAGGATAGTTGACCATAACCTTTTAGGGAATTAACACCCAAGGTCAATTAACCATAATCCAAGAGACCATATGTCCACTCCGTCGCTGCCCGGTTGGCCGGACTAGTCATCAAAAAACTAATAGAATTACCGGTGATAATATCCTTTGGAAGCTACCCGTGCGCCCATACATACAAGTAATCCTTGGGATACCATCACAGGAACCCTTTCCTCAATCCATAGGATCACATATGATAATGTCACGCCCCAAATCTATGATATAGGATCTCGAGGATTCCAAGAGAACAACCTTCGGATCCACCACGTGGAGACGGATAAATTACACAAAATCAACCCTTATCTGTCTCTCAGAATCAGAAACCACAACTCAACTAAAAGTATGTTGAGTACCAATCCACAATAAAGTAATTATAAACTTTATTACAACTTTTGCCCACATGGGGTGTCAAAACAAATAAAATAAAAGCAACCAAAGTAAATCAATAGTCTCAGTGATAAAAGTATCTCAATATAATCTCTTCACCAGTAGCTAGCCCGGGTTAGACAATCTGATCACCTGTAGAGATAAGGATCAGCCGAAGCCTAGTAGAGAAATCCAACGTGACTATAATATCTACTTTTATGCATGCATAACAACACAGTTAATTCATGCATTTCAACCATCATATAATAACACAGTAAAATGTATGCTAAAAATATGCTCATACAATATCTCACATATTAGTTTGCACATTACAACATCATATGAAATCACAATTCACATGGACACCACGCAAGATCATATTATAACAAGTCAATGATTCACCATTCCCATAGTCCCACTATATTAATACGACCTATATGATCCTATCATGTTCAACCAGATTCCACATGGATCTACCATGTTCCAAACAACACCCATACATGTAATCACATGGTCCCATCATGTGACACAAAACAAGGATTATAGCAAACACATAGTCACACTATGTTCCACAACAATATCCACATGGTCCCACCATGCTACGACCAATATACACATAACAATCACTACATGGATCTACCATGCCACGGCCAAGTAACTATATCATAATATCACATATAGTACAAATAGTCTCACTATGTGTACAAACAAACACCACATAGTTCCACCATGTCACAACCATCATTCTATTAGGGATTTTAATCCACGGTGAAGTACACCCATAATGAATAACAATATCCACTCAACATTCCTTTAGGGACTTTCACCCACGGTGGAAGTACACCCGTAAGCAATCACAGTCACAAGCAATTCCAACACATAATAAATACCACATGGTCTCACCATGTTACGGCCAACATACCTTTATGGACTTTTATCCACGGTGGAAGTACACCCGTAATCAATAACAATATCCAATCAACATTCCTTTATGGACTTTCACCCATGGTGGAAGTAAACCCGTAACCAATCAATATCCAATCCATATTCCTTTAGGGATTTTCAACCACGGTGAAGTACACCCATAACCAATCAATATTCAATCCACATTCCTTTAGGGACTTTCACCCACGGTGGAGTACACCGGTAACCAATCACAATCACAATCAACATTCCTTTAGGGACTTTCACCCACGGTGGAAGCACACCCGTAACCAATCACATAATCCACAAGGTTCTACCTTGCTAAGACCAATCATTAATCAATCACAATCACAATAGATCCACACAAGTTATCAATGATAATGCATTTCAATCAATCAAACATCACATGCAATGCAATGCAGGTATATGATGCAATTATGAGATGAGATGAAGTGCAATGCAATGTAATGCAGGTATGACCAGGCCTAGCCCAATCATATGCTCAATCCAACTCACGACCATACGACCTATTCTTTTAGGTACTTGCACCCACGGTAGAACACCCCTATCATTAACCTGTTCTTTTTGGGACTTGCACCCTTGGAAGAACCCACCTTTTGCGACCATTACATTTTAGGGGCTTGCACCCACGGTTGGATAGACCTTATGCTACCATCACATTATAGGGGCTTGCACCCACGGCTGGAAACCACCTTATGCTACCAAACCTTCCTTTAGGGGCTTTCACCCACGGTGGAATACACCCTTACCAAACCTTTCGTTTTGGGGACTTTCACCCACGGTGGAAGCTCCCCCATCCAGATCACGATTCAAGTTATAATCATGAATCACAGACTATATTCACAAATATGGACACTTAATGTATCCTCAATCAATACATAAGATTTCATTAAGATCAACACAAGGCAAACATAAGTCAACCCAAGTCAAACAAAAGTCAACATTAGATGCTAAAGGCACTATTCAGCCAATTAATCCTATGTGACCATTTCTAATCATAATAATCCTATCTTAAGGTCCTATGATCTTATCCGGAACGTTAAAATTAATGTCATCACTTATTCCATCCGGATCAGTCCAAAAATCCTGAATTTTTGACATTCTCATACGCTTTTCATAATTCGAACAATTCTAGATTTTTTGCACACAAACCAACTATACAGGCATGTGTACAACTCACTAGGGAACAATTCCCTAAAATTTGACCTCATTTGGTCCTCGGCAGCACCTCGGTAGCTTCTAACACTCCTACAAAAATTCTCGGTAGCACTGCTACCGAGCCTCGGTAGACAGTCCAGAGAACCTGATGTTTTTGGGGTTTTCGGCAGGTGTTCGGTAGCTGCTGACACTCCTGCCAAACGTAGAAATTCAGCAATTTTTTGGGTTTTCACCTAGGGTTTCGTGTCTATACACAAAATACTTAATTTCTAAGGTTTTAACAATCATAATTAAATCTCTGAAACCTATTCATGTGATCTAAACATCAAACACATAACAATTTATTAATTCTATAGATCTAAACAAGTAAAAATCACATTTGATCTAAGGATTTACACATGATTTATAAGAACACAAGGAACACCAAAATTTACAGAAATTTAGATCTAGTATGTTTATCATTACACAAACAACATGGCATTCATTCTAGTTTCACTAGATCTCTAGTCTAATCATGCTTTACATTCAAGATCATGCATCAAATTATACCTATTGCATTGAAATCATTCATAAACATAGTTACCGTATAAATGGAGGAAACCCCTACATTGTTTTTCGTAGATCTGAGTTAGGTAGATTTCCAGCAACAAGGATCACCCGATTCTATTTTTCCTTCTTCTCCTTGTTCTTCCAAAACTAGATTTCTTCACAGCTTTTCCTCTTTTTCGTTTGATCACAATAAACACAAAAATTTTCTCTCTCCTTGAACAATATGTGAGTTAGTGGGAGAACCCATTATCTCCCTCTCTCTAATTCAAATTAGATAGTAAAGGTCTAATGTGCCCTTACCTCGTCCAATGGGCCTATCTAGCCAGCCCACACGTCCAATCAGTTCTGTTGTGTTGGGTCCAAGCCCATTACACTTAATTCACATAAATAACACAATTAAACACCAACTTGACATATTTACATAAAGGTTCAATCCAGCCCCCTTTATATCAATTAAATCCTAAGGTTTAAAATAGGATTAACTACCATTTAATCATGAAATTAAATGGTACGGTTAGGGTCACTACAGATAATACCCTTCAGAAGCTGACCATGCGCCCATACACATGAACAATCTATCGGATATCATCATAAGCATCCTTTCTACAAGTATCAATATATTTCAATCAATCATATGCAACATAGCATAACGATTGCCCAATCGTTCAATTATAAACACTTGGAATCACAACCCCAATCCATGGTCAAGTCTAAAGTCAATTAGTAGGGTAAGTCATAGCCTAATAACCCTCCTTAGATCCCTCAATATCGCATTATCACTCATTAGTGTCAATGCTTAGGTTGCTTCACGTTTCCCAACAAGTGGGGAATATCTCGCCTTATCATCATATAACATTTTCCCATTCATTCTCACCACGTTATACACCTTATCTTAAAGGGTTACATATATTTTCAAGATACTATTTATGTCACGACCCAAACTTAAGGAAATTCTTGTAAGAACTAAGAACCCTTATGCTCGAACCGCGACTCTCACCCCAATCGAAATCGGGAGTGGCAATCAATATCGAACCAAAATTTAATAAACTTCAAAAGAATCTATTTTATTGAAAAATAAGTAAAAGATAACCTCTCTATTACATCCTAACAATGAATAAAATTCGCAGTGGAAAAGAAAATAATAATGTCCTATTTCTACTAAAAATCCAAATCCCCAATCCTATACATAAAATCTAATCTATGAAATAAAACGGTAAATCTGGTAGCAAAACTTCACGTAAAAATCACTCAATGCTCTGACTAGATCCAGCAAGTTCAAAATAAGGGTATTCATCTTGCTCTCAAATATCATGAAATTCCTCATATAAATTACCTGAAATGTTTGTCATAAGACGTCATCTACACTTAGCCTAGTAAGTAAAGTCAATAAAGTAACGC